>PVJD01011986.1:0-42629 GCA_004026545.1 Mormoops blainvillei | reverse complement strand
ATTTTCTTTTATTGTTTCTTTTTTTTCTGACATACATAACAGTTATGGCATTTTCTCTAATCACAGTTTTACATATATCCTACAGGTTCTGATATTTATTTTCATTATAGTTGATTTCCATGAATTTTGAAATTTCAGTGTATATGGCCTCTTACTGAAGACTTTTTAAAATAATCTTTTGCTATTTTTTTTTAATTTGAGACATAAAGGCCTTTTTTATTTTTTGTTTTCTGTAATCAGAGAATGTCATCTATCTTTGTTTCTATTTTTTAGAATTAAAGAAATTTAATTTATATCATCATATACCTTTTAATGTACATATATTATTTATTTACTAATTATTTAAAATTTTTAAGTTACAGGTGACATGCCATATTATGTTAGTTGTGGGTGTACAGTCCCAAGGTTAGACATTTATATAACTTACAAGATGATCATCCTGATAATATTGTACCCCCTGACACACTATATATAGTTAGTACAGTATTATTGACTATATTTTGTAAACAGTGCTTTCCTTTCGTGTGACTATTCTGTAACTACCTGTCTGGACTTCTTAACCCCTTCACCTTTTTTCACTCATCCCCCAACCCCTATCCCATCTCAACACCCTCAGTGTCTCTGTATCTATGAGTCTCTTTCTGTTGTGCTTGTTTCCTTATTTTGTTTTTTAGATTCTACACATGGGGGAAGCCATCTGGCATTTGTCCTCTGTCTAAGCTATTTCATTGAACATAATATCCTCTAGGTCCGTCCATGTTTCTGTAGATGGCAAGATTTCATTGTTTTTTAGGGTAGAAATATATTTCATTGTATATATGCACAACTTCTTTGGCCAGTCATCTATTGATGGACACTTGGGTTGCTTCCCTGTCTTGGTTATTTTAAGTAATGCTACGATAAACCTATGGAATCCCATTTCTTTCTAATTTAATGTTTTGGGTTTCTTTGGATAAATACTCAGAAGTGGAGTTTATATTTCCTTCTCTGTCTCTTGTTATAACCTGTGTGTAGCATCATATACTCTTAATGTTGTGATTATTTCATGGTCTGTTATAAAAGATACATAATTATATATCTGATAATCATACATGGTACCTTCATTTGCCGTTTTGCCTTGAGTGTGATATATTTTAGGAGGGATTGGTGCCTGCTTTTACTCTTGTTAACATTTATTCCTATTTTGTAGTATCTTTCCTTAACTTTATCATCAGACTCCCCCCAGTATAAAATGAGCTTCTTGAGGGCAGGAATAGTATTTGTCTTCTTCAAGACTATATCCTTAGCTACTAGGAGAGTTCTGAACATATAGTAGTAGTTTGCTCAGTACTTCTAAAAAGATTTTGTATTCTTAGGAGTAGAAATTCTGTACCATAGGCAGTTGGTTCTAGAGTTTAGGAGGACTGTTTAGTTCAGGAAATGGGAACCTCATTAGGTATTTTAGATACAAGTTTATGAGTGTGAAATTGGTTTTCTGCCATATTGTGGAAGTGGTTGCTATTGGTCAATAAAAGCCTTATCTTTCTTTATTAAGTCCATGAATTTACCTGAGCCCATGAACACCGAGCTTAAATGGTAAATGTCCCTCTCTCACTTTTAATTAGGGAGGCCATGTCATAAAGTTATCACCAAGGAAAGAGGAGTGAAGCAATTAGTGTAACCTCTGACTCACTAACTTAAATCAGAAATTGCTTTTCCTGGGTTTCCTCTTTTTGCCTTTCCCATGAACTTGATTAAGGAAATGATTATGAGCCAGCCATGACCTTGTAAGATAGTGGTCTTCTCTTTTGCTCATATGCAGTCTAAAAGTGTTTGCACTATTTTCTACAGACATCTAAATGTTTTCAAATTTAAGTAGTTTTAATTTCTGGGATGTCCTAACACTGTTAACATTACTCTTGTAAATTTGTTCAGCCAAAGCTAAATACCTTAAGTCATTCATTTTGTACCGATCCTGAAAAATACAGAGATTCCAGAGTCACCCATTGCTGTCGTTGCTGTTGCTGGATCCAGCGCCCATGAACGCTGTGCTACCAAGACCACTAGAGCCAAAGTTGGCACAGGATCCCCGGAGCTGTGCTGCCAAGCAGAACCCAGAAGTCTAGGTCATCCCGTAAGCTTCACACTTTCTCAGAGCCTTTACAAGAAGTGTAAGAAAGAAGAGAAAATATGTATTCTCTCTTTCTCTTGCTATTCAGCCTCTCCATGTATCTACTATGAACAAGACCTAAACCATAGTTAACTGGCATGAAAGTCTCCATAATACCTATCACCTCCCAAGGACAGTACTTGGGATATAGATATTACTTAAAATTACTTTCATTCTTAGAGCCCTTTTACTTAAATGTACATACATGGATGTGTATGAAATTTGTCTTCTTTTTGGTAGTATTTTCACATTGTGCAATATACATGCCCTTCTTAGTTACTTCTATACAGATTTTCAGGTTATGAAAAGCAGCGTGCAAATGTCAAACAGGGACCAGCACACTTCTCACCAAGGAAGAAAAATCCCTCATCTGATCCCAGGGTCCTACCTCTACTCTAAAATGCCCATGGTGAGAAAAAGCAAGTTACCTCATCCTCTTACCACCAAATTTTCTTTCTTTAATTGTATCCTGAAATGCAGTTTAAGCTACTGATGGCAGATTGCTTGATGTGTTGTATGTGTAAAGGAACAACAATAACAAACATATTTCATACTATATGACTTTTTCTCTTTTTTTCTGAACAACTTGAGAATTATTTACTATCAAGACTTAATGACTACCTCCTTTTCCATTGCATTGATGGTAATAATCTACCTAGTAAGTCCCTGTTGATAGACATTTTGATGATTTCAAATGCATCGTTGACACAAAGATCCTAGTGTACATATGTCTTTGCTCCTCTTTTCATTTATTTCCTTAGGATAACTATTTGAAGTAGTCTTATTATTTCTGATGGATATACTTACATTAATTCTCAAGAGATATTGCTGAATTGCTCTCCATAAAAATTATGCAAATGCATGTTTACTCATACCATCATAAGACGAAGTATTTTCATCATCATAAATCTTGGCAAACTTTAGATTACCTATGCCGATCAACCGTCAGGATGTATTTGCTTTGATTTTCACTGCCTGTGGGAATAATTTGAGGCTCAGCACTCTGGCCTGTTATTATTTGTGAGACATGGTTCACGTTCTGGTCTCTGGCCATGATTGGATTGGAGACAAGAAAACCTGCTTGCTAATAAGGATGTTGATGAAGAGAGAAATGTCAAGGACAATTCTGTGCTTCATATTTTGCAACTAGATGGATTGTGATAAGAATAAGAAAGATAGCACTGAAAAAAATATTTCAGAGGCAAATGCTAGGTAATGGAGAGTTTTATAGGCAAAGGTAAGAAATTCGAATAAAATACACAGTGGAATGAGAAGTCACTTAGCAGGTAATAGGAGTAAATGCCAGACTAAGCACCCCAAAACTTAGTGTCTTCAAACTATGTGATACAGCATTGCTTATGATCCTGTGAGCTAATTCGTCAGGTGCTCTGCTGGTTTTTCCAGGGGTAATTCATGTGGAAGTCGAAGAATTCCGCTGCAAGATTTGATGGTCTGCAAGTTCCCAGATGGCCTCACTTACATATCTAGCAGTTTCTGATGGTTGTTGGCTATGAAGCCTGTGTAACACTCAGCATGTTCACTCATCCTTCAGGAGACCAGACCAGCTTCCTTCCATGATAAACTGGGCAGCATTCCAAGGTTTTCAAAACAGAAGCTGTAAAGCCACTTGAAGCCAAGGTTCCTGAACTTGTATTACATCATTTCCACCACATTATTTGGCAGAAAGCAAAGCAGAAAGCTACCCAGATGGAAGGAGGTGGGAAAAGAGGCTTCCCCTCTTCAAAGGAGGAGTAACAAAGTCATTGAAAAAAGGTACACATCCTGGGGTGTGAGAAATTTGTAGCTGTTAATCTACTGCATACTAAATCATTTTAAGAAGGGGAATCACATAATCGGAATTTGTAAAAGATCACCCTGGCTATTGTGAGTGAGTGGATTTTACTGGGACAGAAGCAGAAACATCAGGGAGAAATTAAGCTCCAACAGAAACACCAGTTTCTTAAAGGTTTTGAATAAGTGTTACTAGACATTTCTCAGTGAATGCTGTCAAGGACATTGCTACAAATCTGGACAAGGTTCTGTACTATAACCTGGACTGGTTATCTTTCTGGATTCCATCCATCACAGCTAAAGAAGAATAAACAATGAAAAATATCTATGGGAAAGGGGCTTCAGAAGAAAATATTCAGAACTGTAATCTCAAAAATGCAACCATTAAGTTCATACAATCTGTTTCTACAATGGAGAAAGTTAAATATATTTTAGTAACTATTCAGAAAGTATTCGAATATAAACAAAATGTTTAAAAATGCAGTTTATTGTCCATCTTTTTCTTTTTAAATTTTGTAAATGTGAGATTACTACTTTATGAAAGAAATTTGTCTTTGTACTCATTGAAAGTCAAAAGAAATTCCTGTGGCCTAATTAAAATTTAAAACTTAGGAATTGGCCCTGACATGAGCAGCTCATTCGGTTGGGCATGTCTCACAAGATGAAAGGTCACTGTTTTGATTCCTGGTCAGGGCACATGCCTGGGTTAAAAGTTCAGTCCCCATTCAGGACGAGTGCGAGAGGTAAATGATGAATGTATTTCTAACCTTTTCAAAGTTATATTTTGACTCAATAATTCCAATTGTAGAAGTGGCTTTTAAGATTTGCAAGGATAACATATTCATGGCATCTTACAAAGGGAAAAACATAAACCTAAATTGCCAATGTTTGATGTTTAAATAAATGAATGAATGAATGAATAAATAAATAATGTTACCTTAATACAAAGAATTAGCATGTAGTTATCAATTATGTAAGAAATATTTGGGAAGTGGGAAGGGCAGAGGGGAGTGATGGGGGTGAAAAGTGGGGACAACTGTAATTGAACAACAATAAAAGCAAAAAGAAATATACAGAGTAGGGTGCTTCTGGCTGTAAAGGAACAAACAAGTTAAAAAATCCTATCCCCCCGTAAACTACAAAATTGGAGAAATGATTGATAACAACCGTTTCAAGGTTGTGGAAATTGACCTAAGGCAAGGAACATATTAAAAGGAGTTTATTCACACAAAAATCTGCTGAAATTCAATTAAGAACTGTAGGAGTCTATGATATTCTGGCCTGAGGCTGTTCCCATCCCCCAAAGGTTCATTCAGAGCAGTTGTGATATCGGGATCGGGTTCACTGTGAGAAATCACAGTTTTATTGCTAATGTGGGCCTGCATGAGGGTGGAAAACACATACTCAGGGACAAATATGGGAAAATTTCAACTTTGCTAATCAGAGGTTATAGTCCCTGTTGGGGTAGGCATGAGATTAAAAGGCCATCTAGATACCTAACATGAGATTCTGGAAATATGCAAACCAGGGAGAGGCTTGAAAAGCTCAACAGAGATTTTGCAGTCTCAAAAATAAAAAGGAAAGGAATGAATGAAAATGAACAGTATATGAGAGAAATGTGGGACGGAATTAAGCACCCATATGTATATGTAATGGAGTACCATAAGAAAAGGACAGAGATAAAAGTGGAGAAGAAATAATGCTTGAAAACTTTCCCTATTTGAATAAAAATGTAAATCTAAAATGCTCAACAAATTCTAAGTAGGATAAAAATCTATACCCTGAAACATCATTGCCCAAATGTTGAAATTCAAAGACAAAGAGAAAACCTTGAAATAATGAAGAGAAACACGACTCATGAACAAGGGAACTACAGCAAGAATTATGTCTGACTTCTCATAAAAAGCTATGGACACTGCCAGGCATTGAGGTGACATACTCAAAGTACTAGAAAAAAAAGAAACAGTCAGCCAAGAATCATACAGCCAGAGAAACTACAAATGAAGGCAAAAAAAGACATTCCAGATAAACAAAAATCATGAGAGGTTTTGCTAGGAGATCCTCCCTACAAAAAGAAGACAATAAGGGAAGTTCTTCATGCTGAAAACAAGTGAGCACAGATGAAAATGTAAACACCACAGAACAAAGAACACTACTAACACTAATTATGTAAGAAATTATGAAAGGCAGTATAATTGTAAATCATTTGAAAAATGGTTGTAAGGAAAATCAATGATACTAGTGAGAACTAGAAGAAAGTGGTGAGAACTACTACAGCATGAAAATGGACATAAAAATAATAAGAAAGGACATTCAGAAATGAAGAATACACTGGAAAGAATAAATAAGAGGTTGAATGAAGGAGAAGATCCAATTAGGGATTTTAAACACAAGGTATGAGAAAATACCCAATCTGTGCAAGAAAAAGAAAAAAGGAAGTAAAAAAAATTAAGATAGTTTAAGGAAATATTATGCAACATAAAGCATAACAAAATCCACATATAGAGAGAGTGCAAGGGATGGAGAACATATTTGAAGAAGTAATGACTGAAAACTTCCCTAAACAGGTAAATGAAAAAGACATACAAGTCCAGGAAGTGCAGAGTCCCAAACAAGATGAACCAAATGAAGCCCACATCAAATCACACTATATTTGAAACGGCAATGGTTAAGTACAGAATCTTAAAAGCAGGAAGAGAAGGGCAGGTAGCAACCTTCAAGAAAACTTCCATAAGACTCAGCTGATTTCTCAGAAGAAACATTTTAGTCCAGAATGGGAATGGCGTAAGATATTCAAAATGATGAAAAGTAAGGACCTACAACCAAGACCACTTCACCCAACAAGAGTATCATTTAGAATCGAAGGAGAAATAAAGAGCTTCACAGACAAGAAAAAGCTACAGGAGTTTACTACTACCAAACTATCGATAGAGGTTATGTTAAACATTCTTCTTTGAAAAGAAGAAAAAGAGCAACACAATTACAGAAAAATAAATGGCAGCCTAGACCAGTGTGGCTTAGTTGGTTCGGCATCATCCCACAAAGCAAAAGGTCACTGGTTGGATACCTTGTCCCCTAAACTTATTGTAGCAATTTCTTTCTGATATATCTTCTTGAGCAAGGGTAACCCCAGAAAAAATCAAGAAAAATTTTTGGACAGTAAATGAAACCAACAACAGGAAGAAAAGAACTTACTGAGTGGTAGAATATAATCACCAATGTTACATCTGATATGGGGTTAATACCCAAAAATTATAAAGAAATAAAAAAAACAATTAAAAAATAGGCAAAGAATATGAATAAACATTTCTTCAAAGAGGACACAGAGATGGCTAAGAGAAATATGAAAAGATGCTCAGTGTCACTAATCATCAGAGTAATGCAAATTACAACCACAATGCGATTATACACTTGTCATCAACAAATTAACAAAGAAGTGTTGGCGAAGACGTGATGAAAAGGGAACCCTTGTTCAATGTTGGTGGGAATACAGATTGATGCAGCCACTGTGGAAAACAGTATGGAGTTTTCTCAAGAAGTTAAAAATGGAACCACCTTATGACCCAGTGATTTCAATTGTGGGAATATCTCTGAAGAAATCTGAAACAGTAATTCAAATGTATATGTGCACCCCTGTGTTCATTGCAGCATTATTTACGATAGCCAAAATTTGGAAGCACCCCAAGTGTCCATCAGTAGATGAGTGGATAAAAATGCTGTGGTACATCATATGATTTCACTTATATGTGGAAAGTAATGAACAAAATAAAGTAATGAAATTGAAATAGACTCATAGATACAGAGAGCAGACTGACAGCTGTCTGAGGAAAGGGGAATTGGAGGCTGGTTGAAAAAGGTGAAAGGATTAAGCAAAAAAATAAATCACAGGGTCAACAATATGGTGATTACAAGGGAAAGGGGGAGATAGAATAAGGTAAAAGGGGTAAATGCTTATGGAAGGAGACTTGGGGTGGTGAACTCACAATACAGTGTCCAATGATGTATTATAGTATTGTATATCTGAAACCTACATAATTTTATTAACAATTGATACCTCAGTAAATTCCCAATAAATTTGAAAGAATTTAAATAAGTGGTACATTTACACAATGGAATGCTACTGGACTGCAGGAAAGAAGGAAATCTTACCATTTGCGATGGTATGTATGGACCTAGAGAGTATTATGCTAAGTGAAGTAAGCCACTGAGAAAAAGACAAATACCATATGATTTTACTTACAAATGTGAAATCTGATGAACAAAATATAGTAACAAAGTAGAAACAGACTCCTAGATACAGATAATACACTGATAGACGTTAGAGGGGAGGATGTTGGGGGTCTGTGTGAAAAAGGTGGGGAGTTGAAGGGATGAAGCGATAAATAAATAAGCAGATATGAAATGGAGAATAAAAGAACCTAGAAAACCAACAATATCAAAAGACGTAGGTTAAAGAAAATGAATGAAATTGATAGACCTTTAGTTAGGTTGTGTAAAAATAAGGAAGGAAAGATATCCACATATGAAATATTTTTATCTGTGGAATATACCATTTTATGTTTTTTCTGTATTTTCTTAATTTATTATATTGTTTACATATTATGTTTATAATCAAGAACCAACTAATGTGCAAATATTTAGTTGGGCAGTCACAATGGCTATGTCCTTTTTTTTTTCATTGTGGAAATATGTATGAAACAGCTGTTCTAGAGGGAGGTCTGTGCTAGGTCTGGGAGACACAGAATGAAATATAAAAAAGAATTTGACCCCTTTTCTTGAGCAAATATTGTGACTTATCTTTAACTACAGCCTAAGACAGCATACAAATCCACAGCTACTATTGTGACTCCTTAATGTCTTTAATCCTTCTGGCCACTCACCTCACTTGAAGTTAGTAATTCTAAAACAGAGGGGCAGCGGGATAGACAAGGATTCTGAAAGCTTTCATAGAGAGACTTGTATTTGAAATTAGTCTTTCATCAAGAGTAGGAGTTCACTACTGGCAGAAGGAATGGCACACAGAAGGCCCAAAGAAGCGTAAGGCAACACTTACGACATGTTCCCTGGCGTGGTTGTTAGGTGATATGCAGAATTAAATGGGGATATTAAGAGACTGAGCGTGAGCGAAGGTCTGGGTCAGAGCAGGGACTTTATTCTGAAACGTTAACAGCCATTTGTTTCTAAAAAGCGTTGACAGAGTCTGATTTGAGTTTTAGAGGTTTCTAGGGCTACCTACTCCTGAAAAGAATTAATTATATTGTTTTCTGATTACTCATGACTTTTTTAAAAAGTCAATGAAAACAAAACTGTGATAATGAACTCCATGTGTCGTATTTCTCTAAGAAATGTCTTTCAAATTAGTACGTTAAATCCCTGAGAATATGACTGACCGACATTATAAATTAGGGTTACCATACGCTACAAAGGAAGAAAATACCTTACAGATTCCTCAGAGAGAGAGACAGAGAGGAAATAGTTGAAGACAGCGTTGTCTTGAGAAAATTATGCTGTGGGCCTATTCTGTTGCTTTTCTTTTTCTTTTTAAACAGTTACTGTGTTATCTCCTCATATGTTTGCATAGAATATAAAAAGTTAAACGATTTCATGAAACTGACGATAACATGAATTAAAACTTTTATTTAAAAGTGATAACAGCTTAAAGTTGGTAAAAGGTAACAGAGAACCAACCACGTGCCACTTGAAACAATCATAACAATAATAATAATATAAATAGCTGTCATTTATGTGTTTTCATATTTAGTTAACGTGACCACAGAAGTGCTCACCTAAAAAACGCCACTTTGGAGAGTGAAAGGGATCTGCCATTAACAATTGCACAGGTGTAGGAGTTAATATCAGTAAATGGCACATAGTGAAGACTAAGACATTGTCCTTGCTCTCTGGAATCTCAGAGTCCACTGAAGTTTTTTGCTGTGATCTGGAGGTTCAGTTGTTTTTTTGGTATCAAGATGCCTCCTGCTTTCCAAAAAGACAGCTGGAACTTTCTATAGCTGCTGCCCTGTGTTCTGTGCTCTTCTTCCCAGGCCCTGCCATGTGGCTTTGAGGCTATTGGCTTCCACTGAGGAACATAGGCAAATGCACTAAGGGGTTTAAAATCAGGATTGTGCCTTTCCATAGGAAGCAAAGCCTCTAGTTTAGCTTTCCTCTTTTGAAAGGCTTTCACCTTGAAAATGTTTTAGGAAACAGGCTGGGCTGGATGGCAGTGAGACAAGCAGATTAGCAGAAGGAAAAGTTATGGTAGTAAATCCTCCTGAGGAAGAGGATGGAAGGATCTCGAGCAGAAATTTCAGTCTTCCAATAGTTTCCTGCTTGTGGTACTGTCTTCTAGTAGGAAAGTAAGGCTGGAGGAGAGGTGGCTAGTGCACTGACACTTGACTGCTTTGTGTCACCCCTTGCATCCTGTGTTATGAGAGCTTAGAAATTGCCACATGGAGCCGTGGCTGCTGTGGCTCAGTGGGTTGGGCATCATCTCACAAACCAAAAGGCCACAGATTCCAGGTCAGGGCTCTCGCCTGGCTTGCAAATTTGGTCCCAGTTGGAGCCTGTATAGAAAGCAGCCAATCGATGTTTCTCTCTCACACCGATGTTTCTCTCCCTCTCGCTCTCCCTCCCTTCCCCTCCCTCTAAAATAAAAAATGAAAAATAAAATAAAATAAAAAATAAAAAATACCACATGAAGAACCTGAGTAATGTCACTACTGCAGGGATTTGGCATGCCCTACACTGGTGGTCTAAACCTTAGATCCATAGTCTTATGCCACCAATAGCAAACTCCTGTTTATTAAAATTGTCTCTATGCTAACTTAGTATAAATGTTGAAAACATGTAACCATCTTCTTCGTGACTAGGGAACCGTGCCATCAGACCAGTCCGTTATCACTAAAGTTCATTAACATTCACAATGATCAGTCTCTTCCATGGGTGGAAGAAAAAAATAATCAGTAAAGAGCACACATACCATAAAATTCAGTTTTTAAATACCCAATTCAGTGGTTTGCAGTATATTGAAAGTGTTGTGCATTACAGCAAATGTACAACTTAAGCACTATCTAATTTCTGAACATTTTCATCACACCCAGAGGAAACCCTGTACCTCTGTTCATTATTGTTAAATACAACAAGATCTCTTGAAATAGTAATGGCATAAAAGAGATTGGCAGTCCAAAGCACTAGTCCCCCCAAATTTCCCCAAATCATTCTCTTATTTCTTTGTGAAATCATTGATTTCAATGATATATTACTGTCCACCTAGTCATTCATCAAGGATGTACTGAGCACTTACAATTTGCCAGACACTGTGCTAGGTGTTTCAATAGGTGAATATTAGTAAACCAGACAGCCACAATTTTTACACTATTGAACTTTAAAATTGAGTGAAAAAAAAGATGTTAATCATATTAAGATATAATTAAAATTGTGATAGTTTGCTCTGGCTGGTGTGAGTCAGTGGACTGAGTGCTGTCCTGAAAACCAAATGGTCCCTAGTTCGATTCCCAGTCAGGGCACATGCCTGGGTTGCAGGCCAGGTCCCCAGTAGGAGGCCCGTGAGAGGCAACCACACATTGATGTTTCTCTCCCTCTCTTTCTCCTTCCCTTCCCCTCTCTCTAAAAATAAATAAATAAAATCTTTAAATATTTTTAGAATCTTCTGCATTTGAAACATTATACTGGACATTGTTAAAAAAAATGTTATAGGGTCTGCCTCAATCTCCATTCCCACCAACAGTGCTCTAGGGTTCCCTTTTCTTCACATCCTCAGCCGTACTTGTTTGTTGATTTTTTGGTGACAGCCATTCTGACAGGTGTGGGATGTTATCTCATTATGGTTTTAATTTGCATCTCGCTGGTGATTGGTGATATTGAGCATTCTTTCATATGCCTTTGGCCCTCTGTATGTCCTCCTTGGAGAAATGTGTAGTCAGGTCCTTTGCCCATTTTTTAATTGGATTGTTTGTCTTCCTGGCATTGAGTCATGCGAGTTCTTTATATATTTTGGATATTAACCCTATATCAAATGTGTCATTGCCTAATATCCTCTCCTATTCAGTGGGTTCCCTTTTCATTTTGTTTATGTTTTCTTGATTTGAAGAAGCTTTTTAGTTTGATGTAGTTCCATTTGTTTATTTTTTCCTAATATTTCCCTTGCCCTAGGGGACAAATTGGCAAAAATGTTGCTGAAATAGATTTCTGAGATTTTCATGCCAGGTTTTCTTCTAGGATTTTTATGGTATCACAACTTACATTTAAGTCTTTTATACATTTTCAGTTTATTCTTGTTTATATGTGAACTGGTGGTCTAGTTTCTTTCTTTCTTCTGCTTCTTTTTTTCTCGTAGTTGTTATATCTGCTATGGAAAACTGTATTGAGTTAACTCAGAAAATTAAAAATGAAACTGCCTTGTCATCTAGCAATCCCACTTCTGGAAATATATGCCAAGAATCTGAAAATACCTGTTTGAAAGAATAGATGCAACCCTAAGTTCATAGTACTGTTATTTATAATAGCTAAGATCTAGAAACAGCCCACATGCCCATCAGTAAATGTGTGGATGAAACAACTCTGGGGCATTTTCCCAGTGCAATACTACATGGCCTTAAAAGAGAAGGAAATCTTACCTTTTGCGACAACATGGATGGAGCTGGATATTATTATGCCAAGTGAAATAAGTTAGTCCGAGAAAGACAAATACCATTTGCTCTCACTGATATGTGGAATCTAATGTACAAAATGAAGTGATAAACATAATAGAAACAGAATCATGGACACATGGAACGGACAGCTCTCAGAGGGGTTGGTGGAGAGGGGACTGGATGAAAGAAGGTGAAAGGATTAACCAGAGAACATATGTGTATGACCCCCTAACACAGGAGGGAAGGGTGTGGGGGCTGGGTGGAGGGCAGGATAAGGGAAGGAAATGGGTAAATCTGTAGTAGTGTCAACAAGAAAAATAAAAACAAATATTACGTTTGTTGTTAACTTCCTCAGAGAGACCATCGTGACTTCTCAGTCTTGGACATATTCTCTGCTTCATACTTTTACAGTAACCCCAGATTTCCCTGGCATTGCATTCTTCATACTGTATTACAATTAATTCTTCAATGTCTTTCTTTTCTGCCAGGCTATAAGTGATTTGAAGTAATGAACGAATAAATGGTAAGAAATTAAAGAGAAGAAAATGCAACCTAATTTCAAGGGTCTTGAGTTCTTGAAATTATTTCTAAAATCCTCCCCCTTTGGTGTAATGACACCGTTTTATTTATTCAATTTCAAAAACCTCTGGCCTACCTGCTAATTTGTTTTTGAAAAAGTTCACGGCAGAGAGTAGGGTGGCTGCAGACATGTTCAATCCCGTGTCAATTCATTGGATGTCTCCTTGGTGGAAATGCTGGCAGCCCAGTACTAAACAAGATAGTGGGATAGCATGTACAGTGTAGCTACGGGAAGCTTTCTGACCCAGGAAGTACAAGGTGCTGCTACCTGGCCTCACAGCAAAGCACCCAAGTGAGACTCTAATGTGTGCTTAGCTAATTGAATGTAATTCATTATGCTTATATGTACCTGTGGGCAATAATAGAAAACCAGAAATAAAAACCATTAGCCTAACATGCCAACCAGTTAATAAATTTTTCATTTAGCTTTGATAACCTGAATTCAGCAAAGTCTAACAAATGAAAGGAAAATTCTCATAGCAAATTATTTTGTTTCTATTCCTAGATGTACTCAGGGCCCATGTGTCTTGATACTTGAAGTATCATATGGGAAGAATAGTCTCTAAACCAGACTGACCTTTCAAACCATTTCAGATTGTTTCATGAAGTGACTTTCCAGTAAGGAATCTGTGTCTACTTTAGGAACCGTATCAAAAATATTGGCTTAGTATTAAACTGGAAGGAAATGAAAATAGCAGTGGAAGATCCTGGGCTCATTTTCAGTGTTACCTGTTGTAGAGCCGTGTGTGTGCTCCCATGCTGTCTTCCTGTCTGAACATATCTGCTGATGGTTGAGGCAAAAAGAAAGGATGGTTTTCAAGACATCATTAAATCGGGGTAAACGTTCAGAGATTTCTCCTGCTCCTCTCCATTAGTCTCCATTATGGTGTACCAAAAACTATTTGTTTGTTTTTCTTGCTTCTGGGAACCAAGCATCATGTCTTTGGTTAACAGTTCATGTCCTCACCACCTAGGAATGAAACTTTTCAAATCAAAGAAAAATTGAAATGATGCTACTGAAATCAAGAAAAATCTTGGTTTAATTTATGGTGGAAAGTGATTCATAAAAATTTATAATCTTGAAAGTAATTACAGGGTAATTTTTCCCACTGTTAAAAGTTTAAAATCATAATTTGGTACAAATTAAATTTTAAAGACATTATAACCTCTTACAAATGGAAATTCGCAAACAAAACAATATGGAAACCTCAAGTGATTGTTAAAAATACTTTTAAAATTCAGCAAATCTGTATGTTCTAATTAACTAGATTGGAATAATGAATAAATATTGAAAGTCTGTCCTTAATGTCATATAGTTTACCTTTATGTTTTCCAAATATAATCTGTTTATGAAGAAACAAGGAAAGTACAAGTATATATTTATACATATAGATGTATTTATGTGTTTTTTATATATACACTACAGAGTATATGTGTGTGTATATGTATTTATAAAAAGAACAGGTAAATTGTACTAATTGCAGTGAGAATTTAAGTTACGATTTTCAATTCAAGTAATTGAATTGAATGTGATATACTTAAACATCAGTTATGTACTTAAGGATATTTATATGTATGATTTTTCAATTTCATTGTTTATAATCGTAAATCTTAGGTACTACAGATGATCCTTTTAATTTTTTAGGGCAGAGTATTTTAAAATGGAAGTCACAATTATCATTTCAGCATTTTGTCTAGTAATACTGCGAAAAGACACAAAATTTCAGAATCTTTGGGATGTCAACATCTTCCTATGTAGGACATCGTTATAATGGTGCACATTAATAAAATGACATTGAACTTTAGAACATGGGGCAAGCTGCCCCAGGTACCAAAGGGACGGGGCTGACTTTATTAAGCCAACTGCGCATTCATGGGAGCTCTGTCATAGACTGAGAACAAACTGCCCTTTACATCTTTTCAAAATATTCATATGTACCCGTAGAATACATGCAGTCTGGCAGTTTCTTCAGTGATGTATGTCTGTGTGGTATGGCTTGAGAGTTCTGTAATATCATACTTGTCTGCCAGGGAATAGTGTTATAATATCTAAAAGGCAGTTGACTAGGCACTGACATTAATTTTACTCTTACTAAACAGTATGAAATGTAATATTTTGTTCGTCAAACTTACTCTTTTCTTCTTATCAAGTCAGAATAATGGAGTGGGAAATTATATTGGAGTAGAAAAGGCCTAAATTCAAATCCCAGCTCTGCCAGAGGAAGCTGTACTCAGTTTCACCAACTCTAAAGTGTGTTCAATATTACCTACAGAAAGTATTTGCCAAAAAATGCTGATTCTTAAACTAACTTAATCATAAGGAAATGAATTATTTCTTATCACAAAGAATCCCAAGATAGGGCAGCCTCCGAGCATAGTTTGGTAAGGATTCACTCAACTACTTGGCAGTTCTCTTTCCTCTTCCCTAAGTTGACTTTGCTTCCCTAAAGGTCAGTATGTCTGTAGCACATCAAGGCTTCACATCCAAATAAGTCAATATCAGAAGAAGAATAATCTTTCACAATGTCTCCTTTTAATGATGAGGGAAACTCTCCCAAAAGACTTCAGGGCCAGAAGCCCCCCTCCTTGAGTTTCATTGGCCAGAATTAGGTCTCGTGTCTACTCCTGATGATAATTGACCTGGGAGCTGGGAATACCCTGAAAGCCTTAGACTGTAAGGATTCTACTCTTGAGCAGAGAATGAGGTTGGCCATTTTTTACCACATTACATGTGATGGTTGACATAAAAGAGCTGAACAAACTGTGAGAATTTTTGTCAAGAGAAGGGAAATAAAGGAAGCTGAATGAGACAGTCAGTGGGAAGTACCTCACTGAGTATACTTTGTAGTAAATGAATCTATATATTGTATAAAGTCTGTCTTTATGTGCCTGACACAAAGTAAGTACTAAATAAATAAAAGTTACTGATACTATCATTGTTATTATTAAACTCTAAGGTGAAATACTTTAATAGAATACATGGCTGCAGGGTTGGTATTCAAAATAAGTATTATCTTGTTTTACTACTTACTATGTCTGAGACTTAGACTCTGTACCAGTTGTTGGAAGACTTTCTCTGAAGGAAAGTGAATATTTTAGGCTTTGTAGGGAATATAGTTGTTGGGTTTTTTTTTTGCCACATACTTTTCTTTGTTTCATTTAATGTAATCCCTTTAACATGTTAAAACCATTATTAGCTCCCAGGTAGTACAGAAACAAGCCATAGGTAGGTTTGCCAACCCCTAGCCTTAAATCGCTTACTTCTTAGCTTCTCTGTTCCCCAGTTATTCTGTCTGTGAAACGGAGCTCCTTGTAGTACTTTCCTCAGAATGTTGTGGTGAGGATTAAATAATGACATGCACAAGCTAGAACCAGGACTGATTCATGATACTCAATAAATATTAGCAATGGATGTGGTGGTTTTGTTTGAATGCACCATACATATTCATCTATCAACTGACAAACATACTTAGAGATAAAACATAACCAATAACAGTGAGTGAGTACAATATAAGCTAATAACAAATTTTACAGTGTTGGGGTATACAAAAAATTAGGTGGAACAGGCATCAGTGAGAGGAAGCTTTGCACAAAAGTGCATGAGCTTATGAGTGAAGCAGATTGAGTTTCAATTCCAAGTCTACCACTTTGCAGCTGTTGTGACCTCAGGAAAGTTATTTCACCTCCCTGTGCCTTAATTTCCTCATCTATAAAAATTAGATACTAATAAGGGCTGCCTCATAGGGTTGATCTGAGTGCTAAAAGAGGGTGCATGTCAAGAGACTGTACATCGTAAGAGCTCAATAACTGGCAGTTGCTATTATTTTTCATTTTCTTTTCATTTATACTAAATGCCTCTAAGGCTGTGTCTCCAAAATAGCTAATCCATTACTTAGGGGGGAAATAGCAATTGCTTGATTGTGATTTCACTATTTGTTAGCTGCCATGACCTACCCAGTAACTTACAACACCCAGTGTATATAGAAAAACAAGTATTGACTGGTTAATTAAGCCTAAAATGTTAATTCAATAGCCTTGGATGTACATTCAGTTTGATTATGATTTCTTTCAGTTATATACTGCATTTTTTAATATATCTGACAGGAAAATGATTGAATCTTAATTATTCAATTTTAAAGTTTATGCCCAGAGGCTCCTGAGCTTCAGTTTAGCTCCATGACTGAGTTGATTGGGCATGCCCTCCCCAGTCAGGCTAATGCTAGATTTCACCTTCTCATTCTAGGTCTTTGCTAATACAGATAGTAATTGGAATCAAACTTTCAGGCTCCTGATAAAAGCTACTCAAGTCTGGATCAAGAAGTCAAATCATTATGTGAATATAATATGGGCAGTTTGTAGACACTGGGTGTGCTATTTACAAAGAGTTTGAAAATAAAGTATAAAAGTATGATTTTCTTTTACATACCAAGTTTGAGTTTTCACTGTGAATTGACTTATATTGCACGACTACCTACTAGGCACTACACATAGTTGATGGAACTGAAGCGCAGGCAGGACAAGTAACTTGTCCAAAGTCACGTAACTAATATATGTGTGAAGGAAAGGCAAATCAACTGGTCCTCCCTCCCAATTACTCATTCAGCCTTCATGCTCAATTAAATGATCTACTAAACTATAGTCTCTCATATTCTCAAAATATAGTTATGGGGTGTCCCATTCGTAACTTTCAGGTTTCAGTTCTGTTTAGCCCTCAAGAAGAAAAATGTGTAATATTTACTAAATTACTTCAGTATTTAAGAAGAAAAATTTATCTCCTTATGATCTGTAGGTTCCCAGAAGGCAAGGACCATGTCCGCCTTCCTTACTGCTGGACTCACAGTGTCTAGAGAAATGCTTGGCATATTTTAGATGTTCAATGCATATTTCATTAACATCTAATACCATGAATAATAATTTGAAATCCAAGAGAAAGGAACATGAGATTTCAATTCCTGATCATGACTCCTTCACACTGAGGCATCAGATATCTAAGAACTCCAGGAGAAATTAATATGTATAGAAGGCCTACTTCACTTAATCTTTGGGGAATAGATTGCTGAAAATCCCAGCTAAGTAATGCACCAGCGTGTGTAGAATTGTCCTCAGTGAACCTTCTGATATTCTACTCTCACCCCTATTTCAAAATTGTAAGATTTTTCCATGAGCTACTAGGAGTGCTGGCTGCTGTGTAGCCCTCCATTTTCAGCTCTCAACAGAAATTCCATCGGCTAGAGATTAATCTTGCCAGAGGCCACATCCCCTTCACACCTGAGGCAGGTGGATAATCACTGAGGTAGTATAAGAGCTCGGCCTTCCTGCCCAAACTCAGGAAAGTAAAGAGCCATCCCAGCTTCAAAACACTTGATGGGATTGAGTGAGGCCTCTGTTGAGACTATCACAGACTAAGTTCTGCCTCTACCCAGTGCTGCTTTCTTCTTCCCTTCCGTTTCCCACCTGTTGATCCAGAAGATACTCCTCAATAAACATTGTCCTGCTCATCTGTATTTTAGCATCTGTTTCCTGGAAAACCCAAGTTATTACAAATCCCACCATGTCCCCTTTCCTCAGAGCACATTCTTCTCATGCAGGCAATCTTCCAAGCCCTCCAGGGCCCAAGGCAAGATATATAAAAACATTCCCATCAAATCTGAGATATAGCCGATCACAAAGGGGAGGAAAAAAGCTTATGTGATTTGCTGAATGTCATATAACTATTAAGTGATGCAAGCAAGGTTTGAACCCATGAAGTCTGTCAATAAAAGCACCTTCTTCTAGAATCTTCCAATTTTGCCTCAGGATCATCATGGAGAACCCAATGCCTGTGGCTATGTACCAATTTGAGTACCATGTTGATAGGGTGTGCCTGTGTACCTCTAACCTCCCTTCACTTATTTTGCCCATCCTCCCACCGCCCCCTCCTTTGGCAGCTGTCACTTTGTTTTCTATATCCATGAGTCTGTTTCTGTCTTGTTTAATTATTTTCTTTAGATTCCATGTATATGTAAAATAGTATCGCATTTGTCTTTCACTGTATGATTTACTAGATTCAGCACAATACCTTTGAGCTCTATCCATGCTGTTGTAAAAAGTAACATTTTGTTCTTTTTAATAGCCAAGTAATATTTCATTGTATGTATGTGCCACAGCTTTTTACCCACTGTTCTATTGATGAGCACTTACCATTGCCTCCATATCTTGCGTGTTGCAAATAACGCTGCAGTGAACATAGGGGTACATGTATCTTTTTGTATTAGTGTTTTCAGTTTCCTTGGGCAAAGACCCAGAAGTGGAATTGCTTGATCACGTGTAGTTCTATTTTTAATTTTTTATGAACCTCCATACTATTTTCCATAGTGGCTGCACCAGTTTACATTCCAACTAAAAATGTGTCTTACATTTCTGTTTTAATAGACGCATCATTTTTTGTACTACAGTTGAAACACATAGGTTATATCACTCATAAAATAAAAGCAATACTACTTATGACCACCAAGTTCTTCAGACCCTTCCTTTAACTCTCAGTTGTTCTTTACAGAAATGAAAATTATTTGTATTGAGTTACTATTTTAAATTATCATATTTCCTGAGTAGAATTCTCTACTTGAGTGGCTACACTCCTTCAGAAATTATTTTATAATGCTTTTGCATTCTGTCATAGAGCATTTTCCTGTTATAGCTTCTTACAACTCAAATACATAACTTGTTAATTCTGCATGATATTAAATATATTATTGTCATGTTGTATTACATTAAGCTAATTTGTAATCATAGATACTTGAATAATTTATAAGTTCAAAAACTTCATTCTCTTTCCTTTTGCAATTGCTCTTTTTTCTGAGGCTAATTTTAGCTTTTCACTCTTCTTTAAACATACTTTAGGTAGGTTTTGTCACAAACCTAAATGTATTCAGACTCCAGTCAGATATGGTAAATGAGCAAAGCTGGACACTTACAAGACAATACAGTGCGGTGGTGCGTACTGTGAAAGGGGAGATAAGCCTCAATTGAAGAATGCTTTTTAAAAAGAGAGAGCAAGAAAATTAAAACACTGTTTAAGCAGAATCAAAGTATGTTTGCTAGCAAATTCCTCATTTTTCAGACTGTGCTTTAACCATGATTCGGGATAGGCATTTCCATGGCATGGAGAGTACTTCTGCTACATCCAGAAGCTGTCCTTTCCGTGGCAGAAGGTGATTAGGCATAAAAATCTTAGGAAGGAAAAATGATAGTCCAGCGGGGAAGGAAGGAAAGCTGGACTTGAATAATTCTGGGGGCAAAGTGAGGACCAGAACAGGTCTATTGGGATCAGTTTGGCTCCAGACTTGGCCACTCATATGATGATAACACCCACATCATAGTATTTAAGAGTCACGAGTAATACAGTCAGGAGAGGTCAGTGTTGATAGTCTACAAGTCCTTCTGTGATGTATAGAACAGAACAGGGGGCATTCTGAGGTAGAATGATGTGGAAAATCAGCTCAACATGAATGCTAGGGGTGGCATTAGGTGCATATATACATTTGGTTGTGAAATAGGCATAACGGAAATGGGATTGAACTGTCAAGTAAGTGGGCTTAGATGATGTTAACAGAGCATCAGGGTTTTAAGATCTGCAGAGGTTTATATGGATGAATTGATGAAAGATGACGAAGGGATTATCCAAAGAACATTTATAAACAACCCATGGACCTGGACAGCAGCATGGGGACTGACTGAGGGAGGGGAGTGGTGTGACCATGTGGAGGTGGGGAAAGGGAGAAAAAGTGGGAACTGTAATAGCATAAACAATTTAAAAAAAAAGGAAAAAGAACAGAGAGGAAACACTGTGATTTATACAGCCTAGGCATAAATGCAGCAGAACAGGCAATGCCTTTTCAGCACTGGTTACTAAAGTAGCCAAGACACTCCTCCAGAGGTTCCACACTTGAGACTGTGAAGCTAACTCTAGACCCCACCCAACTGTGAAGCTGAGATTCCCGACATCCTGCCAAGCCAGTTAACTATAAACTCATATCCTTGGTGGGGCTAAACTTATAGCTGGAAAGTATTATGGGAGCAACTAAGTGGGGCTGGAGCTAGGAAAGATAGACAGTGGACAAGTCCTCCGCTGCTTTGACCTTGAGCCTGCTACTGATCTTGGTGGAAATACTTTCTCCTCTTGATACACACAGGAAGGAAACCCCCTTTCTCTGATGGTGTTTGTTTTTGAAGTCACTGGGCTTATGTTATGAAAATTTAATAAACCCCCAAGACATGTTTCAACTGCCTGGCATGTTAGCTTGGAAGGATGAGAAGCTGCCATAGATTATCTGGGTTAGGGTTATAGGGATTAATCCAACTTTACTGCTAGGCTCCGAGGAATGTAGTGATCAGTGAATGTGGTAAACTCAGGGGTAATGTGAGCCAGTAACAATATTGACAGTGCTTTTAATATAGTGGTTACGGCATAAGAATAAGATCCCCTGGTAGATATTCTGTATTCAAATAGAAAGCAGTGTCTTCGTGCTGGGTTGTGTGTCTCATTTGGCACAGGATCCAACCTAACACCTGGTAATTGAAGACAGGGTCCAACTCTTAGATGAGGGACTGGTGATGACTAAGTAGAGAACTAGGGCTCTATCTAATTGGAAAGTGGAGTTTGGGCACAGCTACAAAGAGTGACCAAACTAGCTATAAAGGAACTGCAGCAGACGCCCAGTGTGTGTGGTGAGGTGGACATTGGGGTACTTTGAACAGCAAGACCAGTTCCAGACTCCACCCACTGATCTGAACATGCTTCCTGATATTCTACCAGCTTGGGCCAATATTATAAGATTACATGTGTGGCAAAAAGCCTATAATGTCATAAAACAGTGCCTGCAGCTATAGGGCTGGGGGGAGTCAAGGTTTGACACTTCAGTTGTATAGAAGCAAAGAGTATTTAGCATAATTATAAAAACTGGTTTGCTACCAAATCAGTGTATACCTTGGCCTTGATCTATTGTGAATTAGAGAAAATTGCATAGACTGTAGTACCTTATCCTTCACCATCACTCCCCAAAGAAAATAATTATAAATTTTATAGGAAACAATAAAGGAACTGGTATTACACTGTAAATTGAATGGACCTTGGCTCACGGTTGTCAGAATGATTTCATGAAATCTGTTCCCCAGAAATAGAGGTTTGTCATCAAATCAGTCACTCAACACTGAGAGTGTAATGAGTAACATCATAGAGGCCGACTCAGAGTCACAGACTCACAAGGAAAAGGGAACCATGGAAAGGGTCCTATTGCTCCCACTTCCTCCCAAACGTTAATTTTCCAGTCTGCTTAATGATAATTATTATAGCTCAGGTCTGTGTTTCTTGAACATTTTGATTATGAAACAAATGAAGCTCCTTGGCTTTCCTACTCTCTTTGGACAATATTGTGAATGTCTGAGTAGAGATTTGCAAGTAGGGATGCAGACCTCTAATGAGGCACTGTGATAATTACCTCTGAATGTAGCCTTTCTTTACATTACATGGTGGATGGTAGGTGATCCCTGCCTGTTCTAGTTGTCTCCTTTAAATCAGGGGGTCCCCAACTTTTTGGTACCATGGAAGGGTTTTGTGGAAAACAATTTTTCCATGGTCAGCGGTGGGGGGAATGGCTTTATAGGCTGCCACCTGATGCGGCTTAGTTGTCACTTGGCACTCACTGATACGGTTTTGATGTGAGTCTGCAAGCAATTTGTTCATTATGGCCTCTGCAGTCAGACCTCTCTGCTAATGATCATCTGTATCTGCAGCAGCTCTCAAGAGCTAGCATCACCACCTCAGCTCCACCTCAGGTCATCGGGCATTAATTAGATTCTGATAAGGAGCCCATAATCTAGATCCTTCACATAAACAGTTCACAGTAGAGTTAGTTCTCCAATGAGAATCTAGTGCTGTTGCTGATTTGTCAGAAGACGGAGCCTAGGCAGTAATGTGAGCAATGGGGAGTGGCTATAAATACAATGAAACTTCCCTTGCTGGCTTGCTGCTGTGTGGCCAGGTTCCTAACAGGCCATTTCCTGGGCGCTGGGGACCCCTGCTTTGAGTGTTTCAAAAGAGTCCTTTCACAGCAGCAAAAAGAGCCACTCTGGCTGCTTGGAGGGTCCACCGGGAAGTGGGGGCGTATGCCTCAAGGCAAATTCTGGATCTGTTTGGACCTGTACTGCTTTCCTTATCCACCTCTCTGTCCTGTTTGGGGTCTAGGCTTCAATTTGCTGTTAATACAGAGCCATCAAATTGGAGAGCATTTAGAACTGTTTACCTTGACTTTGACTCTGTTGAGTTGTGGTACACAACCTCTGGCATTTACTACTTTTGATGTACGTGCTACTATTACTACTCATCACCAGTCTACTCCAACCTTCCAAAACGACACCCAGCTCCATCCCTAAGGACTCTGCACAGCTTGGACCTCTTCCCTTAGGTTCACCCAGAAAAGAATAAGCCCACAATGTTGTCTTTAGCACTAGTTGGCTATATTCTAGTTCAGTGGCTCAGCATAATCAAAATGTGTGTGTCTGCACCCTCAGGTGGGCTTATTTTGCCCCATATGGAAAGCTTAGTGGAAGATAGCACATAAGCATTTATTTGACTCTCTCTTGAATATTAATGATGATTTCCAAAAAAGAGCGATTTCATTACTTCCATGGTAGCAGAGAAGCGATACCATGCAGTGTTTACTAGCCAGCTGTTAGCATGCACGGGTGCAGACTGACAGCAGAATCAGCAAACAATTGGCTCAATCTTTGAAACATGTTTTTGTGCCAAGCACATGAAGTTTTAATTATAAGCACTTTGAAATATTCATGGTTATTGAATTTCCTTATTCCCATGCAGAAACAAGATAAAAAGTTCTTTTGAAATCTGATGACAGAAAACACTTGATACTGACAACACACAGTTGTGTAATGCCTAATTAATCACTCTTTGGAAATAAGCATTTTACCCTGAGATGGTTATTATGCTCAATTCCAAAGTATAACAAACCAAAATGTGGCCTTTATTATATTTCCACATCGTTATAAAAGATCTTGTCAACTTATGCAAAGATGACTTTCGTTGGTATGACCATATTGGTGGTATGAACATATTCATTCTTGGCCTTGAAAACTGCAGTTTCTCAGCTTGCCAAGGTCATTTTTCATCATACCTGTGCTCACATCTATAGGCTATACCCCGAAACTTAACACTCAGTATCCCCCTTTCCCCCTCAATTCTTGCCTCAATGAAATTCAGACATTTGTTCATTAAATAAAAACCTATTAAGCAGTAATATGTGCTGTGTTCCATACTAGGCACATGGGAATTCAGAAAAAAAATACAGCCATCAGGGATTTCAGAGCTGAGAGGTCATCGGCCCTGTAAACAAATAACAGCAACATGAATTAAAAAAGAAGTGCCAAACAACAGTTTCAGTGGAATTGAAGTTTTGCAGCATGCCTCGAGGACACAGTGATTCAGTGGGATCAGCCAAATCTTCCCCCATCTCACACCCGTTCCAACCCAGTCGACCCATCTTTTTCTTACTAACCACTTCCTATAGCCCATACTTTTGTGTGGCGGCCCCAGATACTCATTGCCCTTTTCCCAGTGTTCACTATAGCCACCAGATCTCTCCACTGCTAGTGCTGACCAACAAGTTTCATGTTTCAAGTCACTGCTGAAGACCTTATTATGCTTCTTATTCCCTGTACCGTTCCCCCCATTCTGCCCCCTCCCATTCCCCACTGATAACACTCCATGTGATCTCCATGTCTGTGATTCTGTTCCTGTTCTAGCAGAGAAAGGACTGCTTTGCTCCTTTGAGATAAAAATCTACCCATCTAGCTCGTCCCATCTTGTCATTCTTATCTACTGACTTCATTCACTCCTCTCTACTCTGAAAATTTACTTTATTCTGGAAAAGGCCTTCTTCCTGTCTGGAACCTACCCAACATCTAGTTCTTAATTTCTTAACCTCTTTATTCTACAAAAACATTATTTCCGTTTAGCCATACACTATTAAACTCAAGACGTTAATATTGTCATGACCTGAATATACTTCATTCTAATGTAATCAATTTCAACACACTACTCAATGAACATAAATTTCTGTCTTAATGTAAATCCATTTCTTCCATAAGTAGATTGTCTTTCATTTCAAGTGAAAGCTGTTTGTTGCTATACAAGTCCCTACCATTCAGATTTTAGAATTGAGTCAGTGTCCTACTAGATCAACAAAAATGTTTTAAGAACATGATTATCTCAGCTTGTATGATTTTTTTAAAATGTATTGTATTGATTATGCTATTACACTTGTCCCATGTTTTTCTCCCTTTTATTCCACTCTGCCCTGTACCCCCGTTCCCACCAGCATTCCTCCACTTAGTTCATGTCCATGGATCATACATATAAATTGTTTAGCTTCTCCATTTCCTATACTGTTCTTAACACCCCCCTGTCTATTTTGTACCTGCCATTTATGCTTCTTATTCCCTGTATCTTTAACCCCATTCTCCCATCTCCCTTTCCCCTGTGATTAACCCTCCATGTGATCTCCATTTCTGTCATTCTGCTCATGTTCTGCAGTTCACTTAGTTTGTTTTTGTTCTTGTTTTTTTAGGTTCAGTTGTTGATAGTTGTGAGTTATCATTTTACCGTTTGTATTTTTGATCATCTTCTTTTTCTTAGATTAGTCCCCTTAATATTTCATTTGATAAGGGCTTGGTGATGACGAACTCCTTTGATTTTACTTTGTCTGGGAAGCACTTTATCTATCCTTCCATTCGAAATGATAGCTTTGCCTGGTAGAGTATTCTTGGATGTAGGTCCTTGCCTTTCATGACTTTGAATACTTCTTTCCAGCCCCCTCTTGCCTGCCAGGTTTCTTTGGAGAAATCAGCTGATAGTGTTATTAGAACTCCTTTGTAGGCAACTGTCTCCTTTTCCCTTACTGCTTTTAAAATTCTCTCCTTATCTTTAATCGTGGGTGATGTAATTATGATGTGCCTTGGTGTGTGTTCTCTTGGGTCTAACTTCTTTGGGACTCTCTGAATTTCCTGGACTTCCTGGGAACCTTATTTCCTTTTCCCAATTGTGAAAGTTCTCCTTCATTATTTTTTCAAATAAGCTTTCAATGCCTTGCTCTTCCTCTTCTCCTCCTTGCACCTCTATGATTTGGATGTTGGAACGTTTAAAGTTGTCTCAGAGGTTACTCAGCCTCTCTTTTTTTTTTTTTGAATTCTTGTTTCTTTATTCTGTTCTGGTTAAATGTTTATTTCTACTTTCTGCTTGAAATCGTTGATCTGAGTCCCAGTTTCCTTTCCTTCACTGTTGGTTCCGTGTATATTTTGCTTAATTTCACATTGCATAATGTTCACTTTTTCCTCCATTTTCCTGCTATACTCCACCAATTCTGTGAGCATCCAGATTACCACTGTTTTGAACTCTGCATCTGTTTTGTTGACTATCTCTTCCAGCTCGTATAATTTTTAAAAGTCCTGGTTTTTTGAGACCCATGCCCTCTGGCTTTACCATCTTCTCCCACTTTTTGTCACTGAATCCAAAAGTCTTCCCTCTCCACTTATTCATTCAAGGCAAAGACATCTAGCTCTCAGGCCTTCTATTTAACTCAAGCCTTCTATTATACTTTCTAACTTATGCGCATGTAGATGAAATGTCCAATACCTCAGCCTCTCATTTTCATGACATCCAATGCATTCCTCCTAGTCTACTTCAGCTAGCTTGTATAATTACACACCAGGAACATCACTCAGAAATATTCTATGTCCAATTTATTCCAGTTTTTTTTTTTTTACCATAACCTCCTGCTTACTCATTCATTTATTCTTTCTACTCTTGTTCTTTGAAATTATTGGTACTTCAGATTCTTAGTAATCCCTCAACTTTCTTCCTATCCTTTAGCTCACTCCTTACCTTACAGAGTTTATATTGTCTATAGTTTCGACTACACTTTTAATCTCCCTTTCATCCTCCCTTTCATCACATATATCTGACAATATCCTAATCTTGGATAAGCCTAAAGTTTTCCTCTGATCTTCCCATCAAAGATTAAAAAGAAACAAAACTTGGCTGATGCTAACATTCTAAAATTAGTGGTTGCCCTCAACCAGGGCTTACACACTAAGTAGCAGACCAACTAAGATTTCTTTAATCAGGTTGATCCTCTTTCGCTACAAAACTCTAATCCTTCACAATTTCCTGAAATGACTGGTATCACAAATCCATCCCATACGTTTCTGAACAGATAAATTCACCTCCTACAAACGTACCTACATCCAAACCCACTTTTTGTTCGTCCTCTCCAGGTAGAATTAAAGAAGCTTGCCTCTTCCCTTCTAAATTATACCACTCAAATTGTGCTTGCAATTTCACATTTCCCACCATTTTGTTTTTGTATTTCAGCATTTCCTCTCCTACTGAATTTTCCCATCAACAATTACATAGTCTTATTTTTAACCTGCTTTTATTTTTTTTAAATTTCCCTGCTGAGCACACCACTTTAGTCAGCCCTAATTTTTTTCCTCGTGCTCAAACTTCACCTATAGAAAGTTGTCTATACTATTCTTTCATTACACCTGCCATTAACTTTTCCACAAAATCCAGTCTGAATTCCACTTTGCTCAGTGCAGTTCTCCTGCTCAACATTCGGTTGCTAAGTGAAATCTGTTTCACTAAATCCAGTACAGTTAGCCCTCCTGCCACTCTGTTTCTGAGTCACACTCTAGTCTATCATTTCCTCACTTTTTCCTTCTTTAAAGACAGTCTTCTTTTGACTTCTTTGACTTCTTCTCTGAAATCCCTCCTTTACTTCACCCTTACATATGTTATTCCTCATAGATCTGTCCTCTACTTTCTTTCTTCATTTACATGCTTCCTCCATGATATGATCAAACCTATGGTTTTAATAGCATAAATATGATGACTTCAAAAAAAATTTTGTGTGTGTGGAGAGGGGCATGATGTGGAGAGATATACCAGCCTTTTTTTAAGAAAAGATTTTATTTAGTTATTTTTAGAGAGAGGGGAAGGGAAGGAGAAAGGTGAGAGAAATATCAATGTGTAGTTGCCTCTCACATACCCCTATAGGGTACCTGGTCCGCAACCCAGGCATGTGCCCTGACCGGGAATCCAACCAGCGACATCTTGGTTCACAGGCCGGCGCTCCATCCACTGAGCCACACCAGCCAGGGTCAAAAATTTAATATCCAATCAAAACCTCTCTCCTGTACCCCAGCCTCATATAAACAATATCTTATTGTACATTTCACTATCGAGTTTTCATCATTCTTAGACAGAACGTGATAAAATACGATGTTCTTTCTGTCACCTGAATTTTGTTCTTTTTCATGTGCTCTCAGTCATAGTAAAAGCCAAACTGTTCTACAAAAGTAAAAAATATGGGCTTTATTTTGATACCTCTTCTCACTTTATCTTCATCATGTCCAATAGTTTGAGCACCTACCCGTTCTGTCCACCCATTTAACTAAATCTCCAATTGCAACACTTATCCAAATGATTGCCATGGTTCTCATAAACTACTGCAAATGATCTCCAGCTTTGTCTGCATTCGTGCCTCCTTGTCCCTTTTATGCGCACCATGTTCAATGACACAACAAATTAATTCCGACCACATATATTCCCATTTTAATAGTAAAAACATTTTTTTACTATATAGCCTACAAATGTGGCTTTCTCCAGAAACCGATATCTGACATATGAATAGACTGAGCTAGATGATCAGATTGGTTTTTACTCTTTATTTAAAATTAGAAAATCCTAACTCACAATTATAGGGCGTTGGTATTGGCAGCAAGTACTTCATGGCTTTTTCAAATTGATTGGGATATTAAGATGAAATGAGGACCCAGAAATTATGGAGACATGTCTCAAAAAACTATTATCAGTGCATCATCAGATGTGAATTTGACAAGCACATTACACTCAACAGCTGGAACGTTGGATATTTCAACTTGTCGGTGAATAAATTCTAATTCTATCTCTGGTTTCATTTGGCTCTGAAAAATATTCAACATGTTCTTTTAAGCGTTTAAATGTGGATTTTAACTGTGCCTAATGATACATCATCGATTTCTTTCTCCAGTGACTTGAGGAAGATCTTTAGTTTCAGAAAAGAGACAAATTCTTGACAATTTTGCAAGCCATTTGCACTTAAGACATTTTAATAGGTTATCCACAGCATTACAAATAAAGAGGTTTTGTCCATACAATCATAGGTTTAGTCTGTTGAAGACATTGAATATATTACTCTTGTGTGAAGACATGATTTTAATCTTTCCCTTAAAGACTCATATGTGCATAGTTTTACTCAAGAGTAAACATACTTCACTATGTAATTTTTTAACCATTTGTGTACACAGCATGCAAATAAATGCTTTCAATGTCCACAATTTTATCAGTTTCACCATTTTCACTGAGTTAGCTCTAAGAGGTTAGAATGGTGTTCTGTTATTAACAGAGTTTGTAGAATAACATTCAGGTACCAGTTCTTTGTTTTCATAAACTATGATGTGTGACGCTAAGGCATTTCTATTTCAGGGACAATACACCTAGTGCAGATGTTCCAGTCTTAATATTGGGTTACGAGAAAATCATACTAAATTAATTTTAATTATTCTTCTGTAGTATTGAATTTCAGTGAGAAATAAAAAATATAATCTAACATTTCTTCTAGATGCAGGTAACTGACTCATACCAGATCTGTCCAGAAAGTATCCAACCATGCACTGTAGCAAATACAGACAGTTATCGAAGAAGATACAAGATACGAGAACCGTACACAGGACAATGATGCCCTAGTCCCCATCAAAGTAGGCACCTTGGGACCTAACACAGTTCTACGAAACTCCATCATCTACCCCGACATAGTTTCCTGAATCTCATTGACAATCTGAAATTTTCCCTTTCAAAGGAGGTTTTACTTTTGGGAAAAGCCAAAAGTCACAGGGTACCAAATCTGGGCTGTCAGTGGGCTGAGTCACTTGGGTTATTTGATGTTTTGCCAAAACTGCCTGCATGAGCGGGCGCGTTGTCATGACGAAGCTGCCAGTCACCAATTGTCCATAGCTGTGATCTTCTGAACCATCCAAATAATTTCCTCAGAGGAATATACAAGCTTAACGCAAAAAATTTTAAGTATATGTTATTGATGATGTTATTACTGTTGTTCCATTTTTTCTCCCCTCTATTCCTGTCTGCCATGAATCACCCCTCCTGCCGGAATCCCCCCGCCCTGCTTAGTTCACTTTCCATGGGTCCCACATGTAAGTTTTTTGGCTTTATCATTTCCTGTGCTAGTCTTATTCCGTTGTCTATTCTGTATCTACCATTTATGCTTCTTATTCCCTGTACCTTTTCCCCTATTATGCCCCCTCCCCCTCCTGGCTGATAACTGTCCTTGTGATCTCCATTTCTGAGATTATGTTGTAGTTCTAGTTGTTTGCTTAATTTGGATATTTTATTTTATTTTATTTTATTTTATTTTATTTCATTTCATTTTATTTTATTTTATTTTATTTTTAGGTTCAGTTGTTCATGGTTTTGAGTGTACCCTCATTTTGCTGTTCATAATTTTGATTTTTTTCTTAGATAAGCCCCTTTACCATTTCATGTAATAAGGGCTTGGTGATGATGAACTCCTTTAACTGTACTTTATCTGGGAAGCACTTTATCTGCCCTTCCAATCTAAATGATTGGAAGAGTAATCTTCTGGATAGAGTAATCTTGGATGTAGGTCCTTGCCTTTCATGATTTTGAATACTTCTTTCCAGCCCCTTCTTGCCTGTCAGGGTTTTTTTGGGAAATCAGCTGATAGTCTTATGGGGACTCCTTTGTAGGTAACTCTCCCCTTTTCTCTTGCTGTCGTTAAGATTCTCTCCTTATCTTTCATCTTGGGTAATGTAATGATGATGTGCCTTGGTGTGTCCTTCCTTGGGTTGCTGTTCTTTGGGACTCTCTGAGCTTCCTGGACTTCCTGGAAGTCTGTTTCCTGTGCCAGATTGGGGAAGTTTTCCTTCATTATTTTTTAAATTTCTTGTTCTTCCTCTTCTCCTTCTAGCACCCCTTATGATTTGGATGTTGGAATATTTAAAGTTGTCCCAGAGGTTCCTAAGACTCTCCACGATTTTTTCATTCTAGTTTCTTCATTCTGTTCTGGTTGAATTTTTATTTCTTCTTTCTGTTCCAAATGTTGATTTGAGCCCTGGTTTCCTTCCCTTCACTGTTGGTTCCCTGTACATTTTTCCTTTATTTCCCTCTGTATGGCATTCATTTCTTCCTTTATTTTGCAACAGTACTCAATCATTTCTGTGAGCATCTAGATTACCAGTGTTTTGAAGTCTGCATCTGATAGGTTGGCTATCTCCTGGTCGCTTAGTTCTTTTTCTGGCCTTTTGATCTTTTCTTTTAGTTTGGGCCATATTTCTGTGTCTTGGTGAACCTATAACGTTGTAAGGGGTGGAGCCTTGGATGTTTGCCAGGGTCGGGCAACCTACTTCTCTTAGTTGTGGTGTGGTGTGTATGTGGGGAGGGTGTCAGAGAGGGAACAATGCCTCTTGCTCAGTTCTGGCCCCACTTTCAGTCACTTCCCTCACTTCCCACATGAGGATTGTGCCATTTCAGGTACTGATTCCTGGGTGGGTTGGCTTGTGTCTGTTCTAGGACACAATGGGTCTCTCCGAAGAACTCCACTGTGATTCTGGGAGTTTTGCCTGTGGCAGCAACCCCTACAGGATTGTACGGACAGAGCTTTTGAGGCTGTAGTTTCCCATGCTGGAACCCTAGGTTGTGACATCCACACAGGACACATGCACACTCAGTGACATCTACTAGCCCCACTGACTAGTACAGTGAAGTCGTCATTAGTCACACATATGCATTCCATTCCACTTTCCTTGGCTCCCAGGTTACATCAATGTCATGCAAAGTATTCTGGATGGACTTTTTCTGGACAAACCACGTACTTTAAGTATCTGAGCATGTTTAAATGTGTTATTTTATCATCCTGTTTGATATTTTCATCTTCTTAGTTAATTTTGGGCCAGGTTTTATTGATTTTATTTCTTTCCTAAGGTATGATTCATATTCTCCTGTTATGTCCCTACATAATATTTTTATTGAATGCTGGACATTGTAATTGGTAATTGTTTAGATTTTTTCTCGTTTTAATTAATTTTGAAACTTATTTAGGAATAAAGGTTAAGTTACTTGTAGGTAAACATTACCCTTTCCAACTTTGAATTTCTACAGCAGGTGTAGAGTGGACTTTACTCTAGGGCAAGTTTAGACCTACTGCTAAGGCTGACCCTTCTGGATTCTCTACTAGATATTCAGTATTTTTAAGGTGATTTCTTCACTGTAGGTGGTAGTAATTGAAGTGTCCCTGGTGGTGGGATTTTTGCTTGGCTCCTTAAGGAGTTCCATGTCAAACATGCGTAGATTAGCATTCATCAAAATACTTCTCCAACCCTTTTTCTTGCATAGTGCCTTATCTTCTAGTATTTCCCACAATTTCTCACCTCCATGTCCTTGAGCAACTATTTTTGTCATCTCCACTCAGCAAGGCCTCTAAGCAGTATTTCTTGGTTCTTCTTCTGTGTGATAGACTGCAAATTGCCTGCAAGATAGAAATTTGTGGAAAATGTGGGATTTAACTTGCCTGTTTCCCTTCTCTCAGGGCTCAATGTCCTGTGCTTTTATCCAACTTTCGAAAACAATTATTTCATAATATTTTGCCCACTTTTCTAGTCATTTATAGTAGAAGAACAATTCCCATACCAGTTATTCTGTCATGAGGACACCTGTCACTGATTTAAACTTTCTTTAGTGTTTGTTATATCTCATTATGCCTGTTTTGCCATGAGGAGTATGATGTTGACAGATACTCGTGTATTCTTTGTGTGTGATCGAATTTAAGCAACATGTATATACATTTTTGTGGATACATTTATGTCAAATTTGGTTGGGAAAAGATTGCTTTACCAATGAGGAAATTGTATTTTGTTTGGAAATAATTTTAAAAATTATTGGTACCTTTAGGCTATAGGTTAGCCCACTATGTAATAGTGAATCTATAACCAGGGGGAAATTCATAACCAGTTGAATAAAATATAAGTTTTCAAATATTCCTTTTCATTGTTTTCTAATTCCAGTTTTCGTTTTGGATGCTTTAGTAAAACCACCGTGTTCACTCATTATGTTTTCTTTCTTAAATTCACAGACGTGTATTCCATATTCTCACTGGAGTCCTACTCTCTGGTTATGTCTTCAACATTATATTTAAATTACAATTTTTATTCTGCTTTTACATTGTAGTTCACTATTTGTAGTCACTGATCCTTGTTTATGTGTGAATTGGGGATATATCTGAATGTTTTTTTTACAAGGAAAATGGCATATATAGTGAACAGTTAAAATAGTATTAAAATATTTCCATTTACATAGAGCTTAAATATAATGAGAAGGTGATTCTATTTTTAGTGATAATGAGTTGGAAGTGACACTGGTGAGGCTTATGGGATTAAGGTGGTAATGTATATGTTAATACAGGCACTAGTTACATGGTTACGTTTACTTATTAAAAACTCATTGAACTGTTTTAGCCTTGGCTGGTGTGGCTCAGTGGATTGAGTGCCGACCAGCGAACCAAAGAGTCGCTGATTCGACTCCCAGTCAGGGCACATTCCTGGGTTATGGGCCAGGTGCCCCGTAGGGCGGTGCGCAAGAGGCAAGCACACACTGATGTGTTTCTCTCTCTCTTTCTTTCTCCCTCCCTTCCCCACCCTCTAAACATAAATAAATAAAATCTTTTAATAAATTCATTGAACTTTTTTAATGTTTAGTATTTGTCCTTTTTTAAAACATCCTTGCCTGAGGATACGTTTATAGCTATTAGAGGGAGAGGGGAAGAGAGAGAAACATCGATCAGCTGCCTCCCACATGCGCCCCAACCTGGGGCTGAACTCGAAACCTAGGCATGTATCCTGACTGGGAATCAAACCCATAATCTTTTGGTGCACGGGTTGAAGCTCCAACCAACTGAGCCACACCAACCAGGGCTAGTATTTATCCTTTTTATTGTGTGTATGTTATAAATTGCAAAATTGTTTTGTTAGTGACATGAAAGTTGACTGAGATGAAGTGTGAGTTTTAAATGAAGGGCCATTGAGTTTAATTGATCAATGGAATCTTATAGTATATAAGAAAACTTGAAGAATCTGATAAGAATGGAATTTGAAGAAAAATTTCTGTGAAGATAATCTTAACTTAAAATTTTTATTTAATTTATTTTCCCTTTAAACCCCCGAAACTACTTATAGAACAGTTAATATATATATATAGAACCATACATCGAAGAATTCTGATTTAGAGAATGGGTTTCAGGTACTTTGCTATCTGCTAATTTTGTCAGATGCAGCAATAGGACTTGAAGAATCTAAAGTAATTAACCATGTTGCTTAACCAGTAGAATGCCTCTTTCTTCAGGACAAATTCCATACTATATTCCAGTTACATTTTCTAGCAGATGATAATGATACAGATATAGTTTGTTTGTAATTAGACTGAGTTGAACAATTTAACTTTTCCTCTATATTATTTCAAGATAATATATGGATTTAGTGATTTTAAAAGACAAATAATAAAGAAGATCTCATGAAGAAAGTCATGTACTTTAGCTGAGTGTTTATACCACCAATCCTAGTTTCATCTATTTGTTTATCAAATGTTTTCACCACCTAATATGTATCAGATATTTTTGTAGGTGTAGGGAAAACAGATATATTGTGTCATTATTTCATGATGTATCACCTTTAATACTGTGTACTGACACCCGGAGATAAAAGGTAAAAATATAGCTCGCTTACACTAAACTGGCTTGGCAAAAACAATTTAGGTGTTTCAGAGTTGAAGACGATTTCTGAGTTTTCACAATGCTGAGAGAGACTTCAGTGAACACACTGCAGAAGAATAAACATATTGAAGTTGATAATATAACAGTGGAAACTTTTGAAAACAAAATATTCCGAGAAAAAGAAAGAGAGATAAAACCCGCATCATCAATAACCTATGACACAACAAAAAGTAGCCTAACACATGTGAACTTGACATTCCAAAATAAAAGAATAGAGAATTTGAAAAAGTAAGACTAAGTTATTTCCAAATTTGATGAAATGTTAATCCTAGAGACTCAATGAAACTTAATAAAAACCAAAACCGGAAAATGTAGAAAACAGGCTAAAGCACATCATAATCAACTTGTTGAAAATCAGTGATAAAGGTAAAATCCTTAAAAATCACCAGGGGAAGAAGATGTATTACGTATAGCACAATAAAAATAAAAATGACTGCAAATTTGTCCTCAGAATCAATGCGAACTACATACATTGGTGTGACATCTTTAAAGTACTAAAAACATAACATCGTCTCAACCTAGAATTCTCTACCCCATGAAGAAATATCTTTCAAAAATGAAAGAAAACTAAACCTGTGCAGAAGAAAGAAAATCTGAGGCAATTCACCTCCTGCAGACCAGCACTACAAAAAATATTAAAGGCATTCTGTACACAAGAGGAAAATTACACCAGGTGAAAATGTACATTCATACAAAGGCATAGAAAGCGGTGAAAATGCTAAATAATGTGGGTAAATTTTTTCTTATTTTTTAATATCTTTGAAAGATATTTGAGAACAGAATGGCAGGCTAGGAGGTCCCTTTTTCTTAATCACCCCCATAGCAACAATTTGGCAGAAATCCACACACAAAAGTGCCTTTGTTGGGGCTTTAGGCTTGTGAAACCCTGCTGGAGCCCAAGAGCAAGCAGGATAATTTTGAGACAGGAGGCTCATGCCCAGGTGGCAGAGTCTGGGCAATAGTCTCAGCTGCAAACCTAGACACAGCCCCTATCCCTTTGTGCATTGAGCTACAGCCCCCTTTGGCCCTGGTCCCGCCAACAACACCACCTGCCTAGGGACCCCCAAGCTTTTGTGAGATGTCCTTCCAGGAGATAAAGCAGGTTCTGGCAGGAAAGACCAGAGAAAAGTCCCCCGTGCTTCTGGCCGGCGGAAGGGGGAAGGAACCATTCTGAAACAGACCAGAGCACTCATATTCTTCTGAAGGCTTTGCCCTCAGAAGAAACTAGTTAACCAGATCCTAACCTGTAGGGATATGATCAGAGCCTACATGACCTAGGGAAAGGGAAATAACCAATTCCAACCCATTGTAGCCAGTGTCTCCCGCAGAAGCGGTGGGAAAATTTGAGAATTCATGGAAAGTTCAGTGTCCAGAGCACAGACCCACTAAAAAACTGAGACAAAATCATAGGAATATTCAACACCTCCCCTCGTCCCATGTTTTCTAAGTGCTTGCATGTCAAAGTGCCTTTTTTCTTTCCTCACATATCAAGGATATATGTAAGGGTAAAATTCTAAAAGCTGAGTCCTGTATTCTTAGAAACATATAAATAAAATGCTACTCTTATGGTTTCCACTGCTGCAGATGGGATATCTTCTGAGTTTTTTCTTTTTAAAATTACCTATTGTTTTTATCTAGATGCTTATCAGATTTTGTTTTTATCCACAAAATTCCCAAATGTCTCGGAGTCCCCTCGAGTCCCCTAATCATTGCTATTGTTGTTAATTCTGCCTAGAGAGGACTCGAGGACATACCCTTCTGAGGAATACAGAGGTGTCAAGATGGTCTAGCTTTTAACTGTAAGTAGGGTTTTAATCAAGACAGACCGCACCAAGGAGGTCTAGCACCAGGCAGCCAGAATTGAACCATGGGACTGAGTTTAACCAGCTCCAACCTTGAAGGCATTGAGTGAGGACAAACCGAAGCCTAATCCACAACCCTGAATAAACCTTATAAGGCTAGTGGGAAAAGAAAAGTCTGAAATGTATCAACAGGAATATAGAACATAGATCCAATCATTGAAACTGTAATATAAGAAAACAGCGTGATTGGCAGGGTGACCAGGTAGCCACAGACTTCCAGTGTTAGTAAACAGGAAAGCGCCCTTTTAAGAATGTAAATGTACCAGGAAGGCCAAGCAATAAGCAGGCATTAATCTTCAAGAGTCAGTCTCAGAAATAATGGTAATATGATTCCATTTCCTGCAATTAACTGAAATTCAGACTTAATTGGTGGGTTTAATCAGAAGCCCTTCTCTACGTTCCCCCCCCCCACCCAGAATATATATGATTAAAGGTCATGTAAGTCAAGATTTACACATGCACCTTAGCTTGAGCCTCCTCATTTTTCCACCAATGACAGCTAAAGAATTGATTTTAAAACAGTGTATCTGTGGGGAAAAATTAGTATCCACCTCAATAAACTTATGAGTGGGGCCATGAGATAACAAAATCAGCACACTGTGGGTAAGGCGGACATACACTAAATCGTCTTAAGGTGAATCTAACTCCCAGGCTCTTACACTTCACTGATAATAATTAACCCCCATTACAAAGGGAATTGTCCACCCTCCCCACCCAATGCCAGCAACATGTGTAGAAAAGAGATCATCTCTCACACTTAGGCGGAAGGTCAGACACTGGACTCCAGTAAATTCACAGAATTCATGCCTCCAGCAGGGGTTCTCTTGGCAACACAGATATATGTTTGTGCTTTCCATGAAAACACATGCACATACACACACGCCCCTTCCTGACACACCTTTCTGACACAAGAGCAGTATACTTTATCGTCTATGTTAACTCACAAATGTTACTTTGGAAGCTCACCCACTGTATTGTCGTTTTCCAAGGGTGACATATACAACTCTCATAATTTTGCGATGTTAGATACTCAGAGTGAAAGTCCGGTGGCCTCGGAAATAGCGAAATTAGGTAAGTGAAGATACTGTTAAGCACCCATTAGAATCATTGTCTGAAGTTTGTAGCTTATAGTTTTCCTTTAATTAAACTCTGCTTGCTCTATTCAACTATTTAAATTACATAGAATATGACATTCTTTCAAGTACTCTTAAGGGTAATATAGAATTTCCCTTACTAATTTCCATCTTTGACTCAATATTTCTTTTGTTAACACAATGAGGTACAGGAAGGTGAGGTTCCTTTCTCTTTGCTTTTTTAGCAATGTGAAGAGCACAAGACATGCAGCATATGAACAGAAAATAAACCATAAGGACAGTTACTGTGAAGACACCCAGAGCAGTTACCTCTTGTAGTCCACCATGTTTTAGAAATTCAGAGTTTGCTTGAAAAGGTTTGAGTGCTTCTACCAACCTGAAACCCTTCTTTGAAAGCTATAGCTCTCATGTCTGAGGAGGATGCACCTATAATCATCAGAAGAGTGAATTCACTGAAGTTTTCGGCTGAGAGACAAGAGCCACTCAGCTTGCCTTTGAGGGTCCTTGTTACACTTCAGCTCCCCAGATAGTGACCTAGCAAACTGGAGAATGGCTAAGTGGGAAAAATGAAATCCAGGCCATGCAAAACAAGTATAATGGAAGAAAAAGGAGATCTTGCAACAAGCACTGAAGAAGCCCTAGCCTTCACTCTGAAGTGAGATATTTTGCCTGTGTGTTAAGTCAGAGGGCAGATAATGAAACTTGAGCACTGAAATAGTGCTGGGAAGTTTTGTTAAGCTTCTCTTTATTAATCAGCATAAGAAATGTTTTATAATTTTACCATTTTAAAAAATGTTTCCCCCTTATGTTTCTTATCTTTCCTCCTCCCTCTTTTTTAAGCATTTTCCTATCCATTGCCTTGTGGATTTCCTGTCTTTGTGAGTCATCCTCATAAGTGACAAGAGGCACCAGAACTAATTCAACCTGGGTGCGGGTAAACAGACGACAGCAGTCATTAATGCTCCTCTGAAGTTCTACATGACCCTCGGTGCACCCAACTGGTATAACTAAATGCTATAAGGAAAAACATTGAGGAAAATTCGTTGGATAGTCTAGAAATGTTCAAGGGCTCCATGCTCTGACACTGGGCCCCCTTTGGGGCCTTTTGTTACATGGGAACCACGTGTCTCTGAGTTCTCAGCTGCAGCCCTTGCTGGACAGAGATCTCAGTGGACATCCTGGTTCAAGAGCTTGGGGTTCCCAGTCAGGATTGCTGAGTTTTCTTATTCTTGGTCCTATCACCATCTCCCTGAATGTAACCTTGGACAACCTCTTCTGCCTGGATCTGTGTTCTCAATTTCTCTGAATTCAGAGAATTGACAGTAGAAGGAAGGTAATTTCAATTTCCTAGACAGTCACCACTGACTGGAAGCAATTGCTTGGGTCACTGTGCTCCGAAGTAGTCTGCGAGTCCTCATTCAATATTATCACCATAGTTTGTTCTAATTGCATTGTATCTTAATAACTAATTGCAGTGGTGAAGAGAGCACTGCATTTGGAATCAAAGATTTGTGGACCTGCTTACCATCTGTGTAACCATTAACCTGTTACTTAACTTCTCTAAGCCTCTCTTTCTTCACCTGTAAAATGAGGAAAATAATATTACCTACCTTCTTGTGTTGCTGTGAACAGTGCGTCAGATAATTCATATAAAGCTCATAGCACAATACCTTGCAGTTCATATCCCCATAGTATCTATGGCCATCATCTGTGTGGCTCTCAGCTCACTTATAAGCCCATATAAATGCAACTGAGACAAAAGTAGGTTTACAGCTGTGACTAAGCAAAACACAGAGTTTCTTCTTGTATTATTATTTATTAATTATTGTACTACTTCCATACAAGCAACTGTCAACCTACTTTTGCCCTACGCCTAGGTAACAGAACATCTGCTGTGGGCAGAGGATTGGGAATGGTGCTTCATCAGTTACCATCCCTAGAGAAATTCTTCCTAAGGTGCTTTCCAACTCTCAAGTTCTGCTTTGGTGACTCCCAAAACAGCACAGATTGAGGCTTAGTCACCTTGGCAGCATGCATGATGGAATTTGTGGTCGGCGTAAGTAGATGTTGATACCTTTCCTTGATTTGCTATTTCAGTTCAGTTTGTCATCCAGCATTTGGAATTCTTTTAACGAGGCATGTCTCCCCACTCAAGAATGAGGAGATAAAAAAGAGTGCCGATTATGTTGAACTTGTAGATTAACTTTATACCAAACTGATTTATATCAGTTGATTTATAATTAAAATGATTATACCTCTTTATCTGTCTAATGAATCTAGTATTTTCATGGCTTCGGTGTGCTTCCAATTCAAAAAATTCTAAGTAACTATTTTATAAATTTTTGGAAAATCAGTCACTCGACACATTTTTGGAATGCCTGTGTACTCAGGCATTGTCATATTGGCTAAAGATTGAAAGTCATGGAAGACATGGCTCTTGGAGGTAAAGAGCACAGGATCTGAAAGAGATGTTTTCGTGGAACTCTTGAGTTTTTCCTTCCCTGATTCCATACATTAAACGTATTAGTCCTTGTTCCCTCTAGTAGGCATTCCACCATTCACCTATATCCAGTTTGCCTTTCCTTTCTAGACCGAAGAACAACTGCATTTTCACTTTCTCTTTCAGCTAGGCTGAATCGTGTGACTCAGTCTAGCTAAAATATATATATATATGAGTGGAAATTATTATTTGTCACTTCCCCTCCAAGGCAGTTAATGTTAGGTGAAAGTCTCCAAGTTTTCTTTCCCTTACATTTGTGCTTTGGAAACCTCCAGCAGAAATTGTAGCATTAGAAGGGGGACCATCCATTGAGCTATGAACTTATCATTCCTGCCCAGCCTTGCTACCTATTTGTGGGGAACATGTAGAGTTAAGAAAATATAAACCCTTACTGTGTTAAGTCACTGAGATTTTTAACATTATTATTAAAGCATGGTACAGACTGCACTTACCTTTTTATTTTAAGTAAAGGCTTCCTACTGCAGAGAGAGCATACAGTAACCTATGCATATTAGTTTTTTCTCTTCTTTTTTGTTGAAGATATTTTTCATTTATTTTTTAGAAAGACGGGAAGGGAGGGAGAAAGAGACGAGAGAAATATCATTGTGTGGTTGCCTCTCACGAACCCCCCACTGGGGACCTGGCCTACAACCCAGGCATGTGCCTTGACTGGGAATTGAACAGGCAACCCTTTGGTTTGCAGGCCGGTGCTCAATCCACTGAGCCACACGAGCTAGGGTGACTTTTTTCTCTTCTTTTAACCAAACATTTGAGGTTGAGGAATATTTAAAATTTTTCTGGCTGGCGTGGCTCTGTAGATTGAATACTGGCTTACAAACCGAAGGGTTGTCAGTTTGATTACCAGTCAGGGCACTTGCCTGGGTTGCAGGTCAGGTCCCAAGTTGGGGATGTGTGAGAGGCAACCACACATTGATGTTTCTCTCCCTGTCTTTCTCCCTCCCTTCTCCTCTCTCTCTAAAGCCAAATAAATAAATCTTTAATTACAAAAATACTTAAAACATTATTTATGCAATATGGGTAACAGGTTAAAATACCAAGAATATTTCATTCTTCACCAAATTTTTCTCTGTTCTACATATATTTTATACACAACAATGCTTTTGTATAATTCGTCAGTTTATCATCTAAAGCTACTAGAGTCTGTGAATTATTTTTAGAATACGTAATGTTAAAGCAGGAACATTTTGTGTCATAATAAATAAACCAAATTCTTGAAATCCTTCCCCACTGAAACATGCTATTTTTATTTAGTTTTAGAGTTGAGAAAATACCTGTGTTGACAATAGAGAGCTTGGCTATGAGGTGTTGACTTCAGAGTATAAGACAATGTCACAAATCTACAGATTTGAAGCAAATCCTAGGTCATTTCCTCTGTATCATATTGTTAAATGTGTCACTGGCATAAGCTGGTGATTTTCAACCAGTGTTCCACAAGAATTTTTGAAACATGCAGTGCATGATATTTAGTCAGGGGCACTGACCTCTTTTCCCTTAGGTTGCCAAACGAAAAAATGGCAACAGCCAACACAAGAAAGCCATCTGGTGTGAATAAGTCACAATTATACCTATTTTTTGTCAGGTTGGCAAAAAATAAAACATTTTTGCTGTACCAAAGCATGTAAGTAATTAGTTTGTAATTGCTATGAGATGAAAAAGGTTGAAAAATCACTGGTATAAGCCACTGCAATTGATTTCCCATTATTGTTAAAATAACACTCTTTCATAATTAGAATATTTCTGATTATTTAAATTTTTGACTACTGTTTTGCAAAGAGATGTAAACGTATAATTGTAAATGCTAAAGTTAGAGATATACATCATTTTTATATACTAATAAGTGATGTGATAAGTTTTTTATATACTTTTTTTACTATTTTCTTCTTATTGAATTTATTGGGAAGTCACCAGGTAACAAAATTATACATGTTTAAGGTGCAGAATTCTACACTACACCATATGTACACTATATTGTGTGTTCACCACCCCAAGTCAAGTCTCTGTCCATCACCATTTATTTATTTCCCCCATACCCTCC
>PVJD01011985.1:0-42652 GCA_004026545.1 Mormoops blainvillei | reverse complement strand
GTCACGCAGCGTCCACTCCTCACAGTGGAAGCTGGTGCCAAGTAAATTACTCCTAGTAATGGAGATGTCAGCGTGGGGAATTGAGGAGGCAGTAAACAGAAGCCAGAGTAATTAACCACGAACTGAGGATGTGCCCAGGCTTTCAATGCCACCACCCCTGCAGTGGCCTCTTCCTGCAGTGAGGTGATACCACTGGGCAGCATTTGTCTGCTGAGACAAGCAGTTGAGAATGAAAGAGCTAGGGAAAGTGGGGAGATGCTGGGGAGACCACTGAGTATATACCCCTCATTAGACAGATAGGGAAACCAAGGCTCTGAGAGGGAGAGACACCTGTCCAAGGGCACACAGCAGGCTAGTGACAGGTGGGCTGGATTCCAGCTCTCCTGGTAGGCAGATCAGGGCTATTCCTAGCTCTTGACCAAGCACAGGGCCCAGGTCATGGGCTTGGCTGGCTGAAATGGGAGATGGTGGGGGTGGGAGGGATCTGGCAGGTATGAAGGGAGAAACTGAGGCTCTGAAATAGGAAATAGGAAACAAATCTATCCCTCTAGCCCTTCCTTTCAAAAAGGTTTATCTGAACCCCTACTCTCCCTAAAGCGTGTCACACGAAGTCAAGTTAGCCTTACAAACACACCCTCAGCTGTAAAAGCATCTTGTGGATTTAGGGCCCGCCCACTTGTCAGCATTAAAAAATCTGATTGGTCTCCTTTCCCCAGCTCAGGTCTCACCAGAAATCAGGGACCTTTGCTGGGAGGGGTGCCTGGTCTGCTCATCCCCTCCTCCTTCCCCTCCAGGGCTCAGGCAGAGGAAGGGAACCCTTTAAGAAAAAGGAGGGCCTTTTTTTACATGGCTGGTGCTGTTTGCTGTCCTCCCCTAGCTGTGGAGGTCCCGGTCACCGCCGGCATGCACGTGCCAGCTTTTTCCTACGGCACAAACAGATGTGTTTATCGGAACTACACAGTTCCCGACAAAGGACATGCTCTCTCTGGCTGGCCTTTCGTGCCCCATCCCAAGCCCAGAGGCCCTCCTTGTTCAGTCCACCCCACTGCTGGGACCTCCTCCTCCTCCCAAGAAGGCCTCCCAGTAAAGTTGCTCGAGACTGAGAGACAGTCTGTGGTTCCATGAATGTCTTAGTCCACCAGGGCTGCTATACCAAAACTATCATAGACTGGGTGGCGTATAGACAACCGAAGTTTCCTCCTTACAGTTCCAGAGGCTGGGAAGTCCAAGGTCAGGATGAAGGCAGATGTGGTGTTTGGTGAGAACCCTCTTCCTGATTCTTGGACAGTTGTCTCCCTGCTGCGTCCTCACATGGCGGGAGGTGGGCGGGAGCTCTCTGGCCCTCTTTGATAAGGATATTAATCCAATTCTCAAGCACTTCATCCTGATAACCAAATCACTTCCCAAATGTTCCCATCTCCTAACACCATCATATTGGGGATTAGGTTTCAAATTTGGAGGACAACACAAACATTCAGTCCAAAACAACATGGTCCACAGAATATGCCCCTCCCCTCCGCTCACCACCTAGAAGCACAAGCTGCCCTTCCTGCCCCTCACCCGTGCCCGCCCTGGCAGATAGCTGTGGCTGACCTCCAACCAACCTCTGACCTCCTGAATTCTCCAGGCATGTTTACCAAGCTGACTGTACCTCCCAGAGTTAAATGAAGAAACTGGGGCACAGAGAGGTTAAGTCCCACACATAACAGATAGAGCCCAAGTTTGCTTTCTAAAAAAAAATGTGTGTGTGCGTATGTGTGTGCATAAAAGCAGGGAAGACTGGCAAAATTGAACAAAAAATAGGATGAGATCACAAATAACTTATATAAGCAATGGAAAAGGAAAATTGCTACAGAAATTGTGGAGATATCATACATGGAAAAGCGTATCAATAAAAAAACTATATACCAATAAATTTGAAAATTTAGGTTACTTGACTATATCTTTAGAAAAATATAGCTATCTAAACTGGCCCAAAAAGAAATTTTTAATTCTCCATAACTTTGTAACCATTAAAGAAATTAAAGTGATAGTAAAAGTCTTCCCACAAATAAAACACCTTACCTATGTGGTTTGATAAGTGAGTTCTCAAACATTTAAAACAAAGATGATTCCAGCCTTACACTAACACTTCCATTCATGAGACTAACAAAGCCTGAAATCCAAAGTCAGACCAACAATGAAAAATTACGAAACACACTGAAAAATGTAATGAGAAAAGTCTTTTTTAAAAATTAGCAAGAAAATTGCAGCAACAAATAAATTAGATACTATATTATGGCCAAGTGTGGTTTTTCCTAGGAAACATGGTGATAGGTTAGTATTACTGCATGAATTAATAATGTAGTTCATCGCATTAGGAGATCTTTTAAAAATATGTGATCCCCTGAATAGTTGCAGAAAAAGCATTTGATAAAAGCTGGCAGCCATTCATAATAAAACTCTTCGTAAACTAGGAATGAAAGGAATAAAAGAGATTCCACCAAAACAAAACAAAACGAAAAAAAACCCTACAGCAATCATCATATTTTGTGGTGAAACGTTAAAAGCTTTCCCTTTAAAATCAGGAACAGGACAAGAACGGCTGCCAACATCATTAGTATTCAACATGGGAGGGGGTCTTTTCTAGAGTACTTAACAAGAAAAGCAATAAAAAGTATGCAGATTAGAAGGAAGAGGGAAAACTGTCATTATTTTCATATGCTGTGTTTGCCTCTTTGGAAAAACCCAACGGGTCCACAGATAATAAGAGTTTAACACGTTTGCTGGATTCAAAATCAATATACAGAGATAAAGGTTCCATTGAAAAGAAAATACATTTTTTTACAAACTTTCTAAGATAAATAATAAACCTAACAAAAGTTGTGAAGTTCTTTATGTAAAAAATCAATATTTGGATCTGCTTGATATGAGCGTGGCACAGTGTAGCATTTCATTAAACGTGTATTTCTGTCTCCCCCTGCCCTATACCTTGAGATGTTTGCATTTTCGTTCTAAAGAACCACTATCAGATTTGTCAGAACAATTTATGCACATTGCATCCTACTGAACCAGTGTTACTTTAAAGATTAATATTTGCATAATGCATTTGCCAAATACCGTCTCATTATCTTTTCCCCAAGAGAAGTGGGTAATAACGTTCACGTTTGCACTGGAAGAAAGTAACCCACAGGATATATTTAGTTTGGCAACAGATTTTGGACCCAGGTCTGTCTTATTTCCTTTGCTGTGGGGTTTCACCCTGCCCTGCGCCTGTCGACCAGCTCATTCATTAAGTAACTACAGGGGCACTTACTGAACCCTGTGCCAGGAGGGAGGGGCACAGTCTTATGCACAGTGGACACAATTCTTGCCCCCATGGAGCTCCAGTCTCCTGGAGGGTCGGGATCATGACACAACTGTGCAACGTTTGTGCCGTGTATGTATGATGCTGAGCACAGAGGAGGGGAGCAAGGGCGCCTCCTGGAGGAAGGAACATTTGATTCCAAACCGGAAAGGTGAGTCATCTAGAGATCAGGGGTGCGGGTAAGGCAGAAAAGAGGAAGGAAGGTATCCAAGCTGAGGAGAGAGCATGTGCCAAGGCGTGGAGGAGAGAATGGCCACCATGAAACAGACGGAAGTTTGTTCCAGCCAGAGTATAAGGTGTGCAAGCACGAGGCACCCTGAAGCCAGCCCACCCAGAACCTCAGACACCAGAATGAGGAATATGACCTTGACCCTAAAAGCAAGGGGTCAACAAGGGTAGGGCAAAGCCAGACCTGTGATTTAAAAGACAGAGTGGGCAAGTTGGAAGATGTACCACAGAAGGAGACCCTAAAGCCAGGAAACCAGTTGGGTCAGAGGAGACCGCTCTCTGTCCATCCAAATTCTTATAACCTCCAGCATGTGTCAGGGTTCTGGGCTGCAGGGACAGACCCCAGGCCTGCAGCTGAGGCCTTTAGAAAGGGGATGGTTGGCCCCAGGACTGGAGAAGAGTCTCGGAAGCATTTAGGACAGAAGGAGGAGTGGCCAGAATCAGGGTCTCCGCTTGCCAGGACTCCCCCCACCCAGCATTCATCTCTGTTTGTCTCCACCTCCTTCCACAAAGTGGCCTCAGTTTCTCCCCCTGCACCTGAGGCCGGCCTCATGAGGACAGAAAGGTAGCCCCACGCTGTTTCCAACCCCATGACCCCAAAGGTAGCAGGGAGCTTCTCGTAACTGACCCAGGGAAATTCCAGAGAGGGAGCCAGCAGGCTTACGGGAGGCATTCTGTCCAATGACTACACAGCAGGAGACCTTACCTTTTATAAAGACAAACCCACACCACAGAGTTGGCAGTGCCCCCAGGAGCCGTCCAAGAACATGGCCTCAGACAGTGGACTAATAGGCAAAGGACAGATCCCTGTCCATGTTATCTCATGCCGCTTGCAGCTAACAGCCTCCGGGGGCCCACAGCCCAGACCTTTTCTAACTCCTCGTGGCCTCAGACAAGACCTGACCTGGCAAACCCCTCAACCCAGCAATTCCAGGTCTAGGCGCAATACTAGAGAAATGTTCCCACGTGTACCCAGTGAGGCACACACAAGGATATTTACTGCAGGGAAAGGATGCTCGCACAGAGAACTAAACGGAAACAACCCAAATATCCTCCTTGTTCAGTCCACCCCACTGCTGGGGTGTCCTTTATAGTAAGAACATGGGGAATGGTGAAAGAAAGGATGAAAGCAAGGGGAAGAGGGAGAAAGTGGGAGAGGGAGAGCGAGAAAGAGACAGAGTGGAGGGAAGGAAGAAAGGGGAAATACCCAAGTATTTGAGATGAATTACTTCATTAAAACCAATGCGGTCCTCCTACATGTACCGACACAGGAAGGTGTCTGTGACACTGTTAAAGGGTTAAAAAGGTAGATGCACAGATACAAACAATAGGATACTTTTTATCTGTTTAAAAACACAGAGCAAGACTTACATAGCTGAGCATGTAAGCACACATATATATACATATACATATGTGTGTGTGTAAAAATGTATACAGGTCTGCAAGAGTGACATACTACTCTGATACCAGTTTTTACTATGGGGCGATGTTTCGGGGGAAGGGTAGCAGAGAGGTTATTTTTCTTTCTGTGGCCTGCTCGGATGTGTAACAATGGGAGTGTCTGCATATAGCACTACTTGATTAGAAATAATTATAAATGAATGAGGGAAATAGAATGGCAATGTTGCTTGTAATAGGGGGAAAAAGCCATCTAAATACAAATGCACCTAAAGGGAACTGACTAAAATAAATAATGGTACCTGTTACAACGAAACACCAGGCATGCAAAGACAGAGCAGATGTGGGGAGATATTCTGAAATGAGCAGCAAATTACAAATTAGTGTGTTCCAAATATACCTATCTTGTAAGAGAAAATTTAGAATATGCATGGAGAAATGTAAGCCGCAGTAGAAAAAATGGGGCTTTGGAATCACACACATCTGGGCTTCAGTCTCTCTCATCACTGTCAGTGACAACTGTGGGGTTTGTCCCGCTCCTCCGAGTCTCAGTTTACCTGTCCGTAAAACAAGAATAACAACAGTGTTCACCTCAGAACATTGGGGTGAGGATTAATTGAGCTAATGTAGCCACAAGGCTTCTCACACGGGACAGTAAGACAGCGATCTCATTATTGTCTTTTTCCCCGTGTTTCATCTGGGAAATGGACGTAGGACTAAGGGGGGGAACAGGGCATTTTTACTCTTTATACCCTCCTACATTTTTTGAATGTTTCCCAGGGAGGTCGTGTTCTTCTCTACAGTGGGCTGCATTGTGTCCTCACAGGTTCGTATGTTGAAGCCCTGATCCCAAAGTGGGGTTTTGAAGATGAGGCCTTTGGGAGGTATTTAGGGCTAGATGAGGTCCTGAGGGCGGGGCCCTCATGGCGGGGCTGGTGCTCAGGAGAGAAACCAGGAGCGCTCGCTCTCTCTCCACCACATTTATACAGCGAGTAGGCAGCAAGCCAGGAAGAGAGCCCTCGCCAGAATCCACCCATGCTGGCGTCCTGGTCTCAGGCCTCCAGCCTCCAGAACTATGAGAAATAAATGACTGTTGTTTGGGCTATCCAGTCTATGCTATTTGTTATAACAGTCCAAGGTGTCTAAGACACTCTGAAAATTTAAAAAGAAAACACTAATAAAGATTAAAAGGAAAAAAAACAGACTTGTCTTAGAAGCTGCCTGTGTTGTGCCCGTTCCTTGGGGCTCTCCGTATGGCCCTGGTGGGAGGCTGCTGGGCCCGCGGCGGATGAGTGCGCCCGCCACGTCCACTGTCACTGTAAGAAAGCCACGTCTGGGGTCACAAGAGTGGCTGTGCAGGAGGACTGGCGAATTGAGCCAGGCCCGCGGAGCACAGCGAGACAGGCGAGGACAGCTCCTCCCCACAGGGGGCCTGGGAGCCAGAGGACCGCGTCGGCGGATAACAAGTGTCCTCCTGTCACCTGCCTGCGTCCTGTGATTTGATATAATTTCTACATTTCTCCAGCTGGGTGGTGGCCAGGGCTTCGGCTGCGTGAAATCAGGCAGATAAAAGACCGTGCTCTCTTGTCATTTTGCCGCCAGCGCTTCAAGAGACAAGCTGGCATGGTAAGTTGCTGAAGTCAATAAGGAAATAGATCAGGACTGAACGGGGAAGAGAAGAGGCTGAGAATTCTACAAAACTGCTCCTTCTTTGAGAGTCACGTAGCTCTGCTACTGTCCCTTTGGCAGGAGAAGCGTCAGGAGGCCCCGGCCGGCTGTGTAGAGGAGACCCCCAGCGCTGGCAGCGGATTCTGAGGAGCCCTGGTCCCAGACACTGAGTGCCTACTGTGTGCCAGGCCAGTGCTGGCTGGTCCCAGGGGCGCAGCAGCTGCAGGCCGGGGGGTCCCCACTCCTGGACAAGCCTCATAATGACGACGGGGGTGAATCCCAGCCTTTCGTGCTCTCCGCGGGCCGGCTTGTACTGAGCGTGCTCACTCGTGTCCCTTTAACCCCACGGCCACTCTGTGGGGCAGGATTATTATCATTGATATCTTACAAAAAGGGAAACTGGGGCCCACAAAGTACAAGTTCCCCCACCCCATGGCATAACCCGTGGGAAGGCAGAGTTACGATGTGAGCCATGTCTGTCTGTGCAGACTGTACCCTGTCCCACCCCACAGTGTGGTCTTCCTGGCACCTACTAGAATATCCTAGAAGGGAGACCTATGCCCAGAGTCTGACCAGAGTCAGGGACAGGCCCCAAGTGCCATCCCTTGCACACGTCCAGATAGGGGCTGGATGAGCCTTAAAGTGGTGTCTTCGTCCAAACATTCAAACCTGGAGCCTGGGGCCTGGCTTTGGGCAGCAAGGCCCATGCTCAGCACGCAGCCCCTTCCCTGCAAACACCCAGAGCACTCGCCCTCACAGCCACGCCCTCTTTTCTGTTTACACATCTCTCCCTGATTCGCGGTGAGCTCCTGGAGGGAGCGCCCCACGCAGGGTCTGCGCGCAGTAAGGCAGAGGGCGGCGGGTGGCTCTGAGCCTGGGCCGGAGGCAGGTGGGCGTGGCCACAAGCCCCAGCTTCGCTCTTTGCGAGCCACGTGACCCAGGCCCTCTGCACCTGAGGGTCTCCTTCGGTCCTCCGTAAACCAGGAGAGCACTTTCACCTCCTGGAAGGTTGTGGCTGGAGGTCAAATAAGAAAGTAGGTGGGAAGCTCTCAGCGCAGGACCCAGCTGGTACTAAGTATGTTATGAATAGACATTTTTAGAATTAATGTTGATTATACTTAAAACAAGTGCTTGAATAAAATATAAAGCCAGGAACTGTTACTTTCTTTTGTTTTGAGACTTCTGCTCTCTATTAGCATTCATTTATTCAATCATACATTCACTCATTCATTCCACGCACATGGCCGGGGCACCTTATATGGCCCAGCGGCGCTCCCCTACTCCCCTCCCAAGACAACAGCAGTGAAGCGGAACCGTCGGGGCTCCTGCCTCCTAGGACTGACATCCCCAGCGACCATCAGGGCACCAGGCGCACGAATTAACCATTGCAGGCCGGGGCAGGAAACAAGGGAACAACAAGGCGCAGTAAAAGAGAATAATGCTCTTTTTGCGAGGCCCGTCTCCTTCGTGTGAGGAGGAAACAAAAGGATGCAGCACACCAGCACCGGCAGGGCACTGAGCTCTTCCCTCCGCGTTCCACACGGCCTATGTCTTCCTTGGCACACCCCCTCCTCCTGCACGGCCGCCATCTTCCTCAGCACCCAGCTCAGTGGTGGCCCCTCTGGCCCCTCTGTGGCTGACCGGACCTGGGGCTACTCAGCGCTCTGCAACCTCCTGTCTTCCCTCACCACCCCACCTTCAGCCTCGAGGGGCCCCCCAGGGATGGGACCACCATGCCCCTGGCCACAGCTGATTGGACCAGTATTGGACACCTGACTCAGGCCAGACCAATCAGGCTTGGATTCAGCCTGAGGCCCTGGCCAGTTCATGCTGGTGGGGCCGATGGAACCAGGCCCATGGCCCAGGCTGGGTGAAATAGGGTAGGGGCGAGGCAGGGGCGGAAACAGTCCCAGGGAATTATGGGGAGGGGACAGACCCAGGGAGATCCCTTAACCTGGCATTCATGTTCCTCGTCCACCTGCAAAGCCTCGCCCTGGATTTGCAAACAATCCTGAACTATGCAGAGCTCCCTGGACACTCCACGCGCTGCCATTTGGCATTTGCTGCTCCTTCTGTTCTTCTTAAGGTGCCCTTTTCTATAGTTCATCCACTTGGCAAGCTTGTATTCATTCATCAAAACCCAGTAAGAAATGCGGACGGATGCCTAGTAAACAGCGAAGACGGGGCCCTTTTGGAGCAAAGCAATTTATTCTGATGTGCTATTGCTCGAGAGGGCCCAGATCTTAAGGTCAGCTTCTTCACTGTGGCTTTTGGAAAGAGTTCACTCAGGCTTCCCTGAACTGATATCATCTCGGTCTAAGTTTAAAGGGAAATTGAACAGAACCTTCCTTTGAGGGAACTGAAGAGAGTGTGTTCGTCTCACTGGTGGTATTGGAAACTGATTTCCTCGTGTTAAGAGCACTTCATGTATTTCTAATAAGGTGACCTTCCAGAAAGTGAAATTTGTTATGTTCTGGCTTTTAAAAGGTGAAATATAAATAAACTTCATAATTTATGCCCCCCCCCCAAAAATCCAGACTAGAGGCCTCCTCCCTGCCATTTTCCAGGCCCTGTAGAGGAAGTCCTCTTCTCCTCTATCTAACTATCTAACTTCCTCTGTTTAAGTCCATATCCACTAAATTGTGATTCATTTATGATCTACTCTTCCACACAGCTGGTGGCAGATCTGGGGGATATGGGGGACTATCTAACTTCCCAGAGGAAGTTAGATGGGACAGGTGGGGCAGATGGGATATGAGACAAGGTATATCCTGCATGGGGGGTGGGGGGTGGGAAAGAGGACCCCGGGCTGGAATGTGCAGGAAAGGAGGGTGAAATGCGAACTGCTGACATCTCTGCTCCTCCAGCCCACCCTCTCCATGTGTAGCACTCACTGAGGACTGTCACTCTGCCTTGGAATTGTCCTTTATCCTATTCCAGTTTTGGACATGGTACTGCCTCACAGTATCTGGTGAACCTGAACACATGTTTGTCCATCTGACAATTGGAGATGCCCAAACTGACCACCTGAGGGGGCTGGATGTTCCCCTGAGGAGCAGGTGTGAGCCCAGTAGGTGCTTAGTTCTCTCCTCCTTCTCTTTTGGTCATAGCCACCACTCCCATGCATCTACCTGCTGCCCCCGCTGGCACCTGTCTCCTTCTCTGCAGCTCCAGATGCCGGCCTGGCCCAGGCCACTGTCACCTCCCACCCAACTACTGCGTATCCTTGTACCTGCCCCCCTAATTTGGACTCTCCTCCCATCCACCCCTACTGAGCACCCACTCTATACCCACCTTCAAAGTCACTGCAAAACACACACACACACGTAGAAGTCCCCCAGCCCTCAGTGGGTCTTTTGTCTTCACGTCAAAACCTGACCTCTTACTCCTGGCCTTTGATGTCCTTCGATGTCCTCCTCCACTCTTCTTCCATGCACATTGTCTCCTGCTCCCCCAAAGTGCCCCCTCTTCCAGCCCCAAGGACCCTCACCTCTGGGAGGGAAGGGGTCGCCTGTTCACAGTAGTGTTGTTCAGAAAATGTGAGCAGGAGGAAAGATCAGGAGAGCTACAAAACCAGGGAGGTCCCCGCTCCCCTGCAATGCCGAGAGCACCCAGTCGTCTTGGTAGACGGGGACAGGCTGGTTGCAGCCCCCATTGTGGGGTCTCCCTAGCCCTGCCTCAAAGCTCCCCCTCTCAGCTTTCAGCTTGACAACCTCCTTGCTTCTGAATTCTTGCTTTTCCTGGGGAGAGGGGTATGTGCCAACCCATGGCTGGCCTCTCAGTGTCTCCCATGGTAAAGCTCCTGGCAAAGAAACCCTCACCCTGGAATAATCCCTGTTTCCCAGAGAGCAGGGAAGCGTTAACTACCATCAGCGCCTTCCTTGTCTTCTTGAAACATCCAGCTCTGTGATGAGGAATTAGGTCCTGATTAAAGGAAGGCAACATTGTTCTGAGATGCCATTCCCTGTCCTCAGCGATGACAAGCAGCAAGGGAGGAGGAGGAGAAAGGAGAGAGGATGGGTGTGGGGCGGAGGAGAGACTAGGAGACAAACCAAAACAGAGCAGAGGCTGCCACCGGGGCGGAAGCACGGGGCCTTGGAAAGAAGGGCCAGGCCCCGGGAGCCCCAGGAAGGACAGCTGGTGAGTGTGGGTGAGACCAATAAAACCTGCAGAATCGAATATTGATTTTTCCATCTCTGGTGTCTGGACACACTGAAATCTCCACGCTGCTTGACTGTGGTGGAAAGTTGATTCGCTCAAAGAAAATGAAATGTGCCACCACACTCTCCTCCGTGCCCTGGGTACAAATCGGGGTGGGGGGAGTGCGTCAGGTCACCCAGGGTTTGCCGTCCCCGTTGCAGGCTTTGAGGGCTCCAGGGGTGGAGATGTGGTTATGGACACTGGGCTTGGAGGCGCTGGGGGCTTTTAACCAACGCGGGCCCCTGGAGACTCTGACTATGTTAGTCCACCTAACGGGGGACAGACTGGGCACCCCGGGCTGGGCGGACACAGCGTCTGAATGTCTTTGGGTCTCACGAGCTGTAGATGAAAAAGGGGGGCCTCTAAAAGGCAGACGCGGATCCTGCCAGCTCTGAGTCCCTTCTGCATCTGAGGAAACTGTGGTCCCTTACAGTTGCCCCCCTCAATTTTGAGGGTCCCTTGGTGTCTCATGTGAACTCGAAAACCAACCCCGCAAGAGCTACGGTCGCCAGGTGCAGGTTTTCTATGCTCCATCCTTCTGTCCCCTGTCTCTGCTAGGGAAGCTCCTGGGGGTGCCTGCTGGCTGTGCCCCAGTGGGGACAGCAATGCCAGTGTCCATGACAAAGGGCCTGGGTCCTCCTGCTCTCTAGTCCCTAGGGCAGGGTTGGCTTCCCCTTCATAGCTCTGTGATGCACTTGATGTCCTGGTCCTTGTGCCAGCTCTGCTGACAATGACACCAAAGAAGTCAGCGTTCTCCACCTTCCCTTTGGGAATACCACATCTTGTGGGGATAGGGGTTGTGAGTCAAGAGTTGGGGACACAGGCTCAGCTGCTCCTGGGGATAGGAGTGACTGCATCTCAGAGCACATGAATGGCTCAAGCCCTGGTCAATTGCTTGCTGATCTTCTGCCACCATTCAAATCCAGCTGCGTGGAAGAGTAGATCATAAATGAATCACAATTTAGCGGATACAGACTTAAACAGAGGAAGTTAGATAGATCTGGGGGATCTGGGGGACTGCAGTGAAATCATGGCAGTGAAGGAAGCCAGCAGTGGCTCGGCACCGAGGGCAGTGAGGCGACAGGGACCAGCACCTGTACTGTCTGTGCGACTGGCACCTTCTGTGCCCTTCGGTGATGTTGCATTTTACTAACGTTGGGGAGTTCCAGGTTTCTGGCACAGAATAGAACCTCAGTGTTTCCCACATGAGCGTACTAGTTAGTAGGTGGGTTTGGGTTCTGGTTCTGACACTGAACAGCTGTGGGCCCTCAGCTGGGGCCTCAGTTCCCAGTCTCTGAATCCCTGTGGCATAGAACCATTTTCTCCCTGACTTGCAGGTAAACACTATAGCAAAACAGCCCTGGATCTGAGGGACGAGCGGAGTCTGGAGGCGGAAGCAGCCAGCTGCCTCAGCACCGCAGGTGTCTCCGAGACAGGGCGGCTGTGCTTACCTTACATAAGGCCTGCGCTGGCAGGAGGTGCCGCCCGAGAAGCACAGAGCTTCAGCAGGTGTCAGGCCTGGAGGAAGATTTCCATTCATGCTTGTCTGAGGTGGGGAGGAGGGGGAGGTAGCGAGGAGCTCCGTGCGGACAGTGGGTGGGCAACCCAGAAGGGGGGCTCCAAAGGGCAGGCCTCCAGCCGGCCCAGGAGGCCCGGGCAGGGCAACTTCACAGGCTTCAACCATTAAAGTCATATGGGGGAGGGAGAGGAGGAGGGAAGGAGAGGGAGGAAAAGGGAGAGGAAAAGGAGGAAGAATATGTTCAAGTGGGAGGAGCAATCAGTTCAAAGACTTCCCCTCCCTGGGAATGAACTCATTGTCAGGGACACAAACTCCCCAAAAGCTCCCAGATCCCTGTCCCCACTCCCCGGGCTGCCAATCCACCTCCCCAAGGCAAAGGCAACCACTGGGGTCCCAGAGCAAGGCCTGCTCTGTGTCCCTGGGTAAGTCAACTACCCTCTCTAAGCCTCAGTTTCCCCATCTATGAAATGAGGGGCTTGGACAAGAAGAGAGAGCTCACGCCCAGTGAGCCTTACTGTGTGCTGGGCCCTGACCTCCGCCCTCTGCCCTCCAGAGCTCTGTGCAGCCAGGGTTCCTGGTGCTCCGCCATGAGTCCTGAGGCACGGACTCAGTCCCCTGCTCCTCCTCTTCCCCGGAGTGGCCTCAGCCGTCATAGGGGCAGAACAGCCATCCCCCACATCACAGGTGCCACTGCTCTAGAGCCTTTCATGCTTCCCACTGTCAGACGCCTCAAGCCGTCATGCCCCCTTAGTCGGTAGCTTACCACCCACTACCTCTCACAACCCTCTTTTTCAGGAAACTTCAAGCAAAACAGGTCTTCACTGTGTACCCACCATCACCCTGCCAGGGCTTTGCTCCTCCGTCTGAGGAACTCCTAGGCATCCTTCAAAGCCCTAAATTCATCTCTTTGGTGAAGCCCCTCCCAGGCAGAACTAATGGCTCCTTCACCTTTGCACCAGAACAGCTAGCAGAGAGCTGCTATGAGCCTGGAACACATGCCAGGCTCTGTACTCAAGCATTTCATGTGTCATCTCTCTCAATCCTCACCACCACCCTGTGAGACAGAGATCATTATTATCTCCACAATACAGGTGAGGAAACTAGGCTCCTAGAGGTGATGTGACTTGCCTAAGGCCACACAGCCAGGAAGCAATAGAACCCCTAGCTCTTCATGTTTTATAAATATCTATGTGGTAGGTAGCTTGCAACATGGCCTCCAGTGACCCCTGCCCCCTGTATCACACTCTTGTGTCACCCTCTCCCTGCAAGTATGAGCAGAACCTAAGAACTTGTTTCTAACGAACAGGATGTAACAAAAACAATGGGGCATTACTTCTGAAATTAGGTTACAGAAAGCTCTAATATCTGTCTGCTGGTATTCTCTCTATAGTGTCATTTTGGCATTCACGCTTTGGTGAAGCAAACTATCATACTGGAGAGGCCCACATGGCAAGGAACTGAGAGCAGCACCTGGCCAAAAGCCAGCAAGGAAACAAGGCCTTGGGGACTTCTTCCCACAGTCCTGGAGAAATCGAGTCCTGCCAACAATCACAAGAGCTTAGACCCAGGTCCCTCCCCAGTCAAGCCTTCGGATGAGACCAGAGTCCTGGAGGATGCTGATCGCCACCTGTGTGGGACTGTGAGCCCAAGGGCCCAGGGAACCCATGGCTGGATCCCTGACCCACAGTAACTGTGGGATAGTCAAGTTTGGAGGTAACATGTTGTAAGGTAAGAGAGAACTGACACAGTGTTGCCGAGTCTGGCTCCATGACTAGACCTTGAGGAACTCAGTGCATGAATTGTCTCTGTGTCATCTCAGAAGTCATCTCAGGTGAAGTCACCCTTTCATCTGTCAGTGCTGTATGTCCCTACCATGAAGAGGGGATGATAACATTCTTTACTGTGTAGGGCTGGGGGCCCCAAGGGAGCAGGTGCTAGATACAAAAAATATTCACATTATTTCTATACGAAGCTGGTAGCAGCAAAGAACTAAAACAGTCTCTGAATAAGTACATGTTGTTAAAGGAACACACCAGTCAGTTCCCGCTTTGGTGCTTTTGCTCATGTGGGTGCCTTCCTGGCCCCTCGCACTCCTTTCTGCTGAGCGCCTTCACGCCCACGGCCTGCCTCTGCAGGGAAGGCTTCCAAAGCAGGCATGTTCCCAGAACATCCCTGTGTACCTCTGTTCACTGCCTGCCTCCTGGGAGTCCCCCCCCCCCCCACACACACACACGAGATGCACATCCCCAGAGGACCTGCCTCACCTGGCCTCCCTGCAAAGTGCCAGCCTGTGCTTCACAGGAAAATGCTCCAAGTCAGCTGAATTAAGTGTGGACTCGGCCCCCTTTGGGTCAGTGACAAGCCCCACCACTGACGTCTGGAGTCCAGCTCCTCCGATGTACGAATGAACCCCCAAGGCCCCCCTGCGCAGGCCCGGGAAAAGAGCAGCGACTCGGGGTCCACCAGGCTCGGGCTCACTTCCCCTCCTGCCACGGACAAGCTGAGTGACCTGAGACAAGTCAGTGCCTCCCTCAGAGCCCCAGACTTCCCTCTGGAAAAGTGGGAGCAGCAGTGCCCACCCGGGGCAGGGTGAGGGCTGACGGGGCTCAGCATGAACTCGGCCCCGCACACGGTAGGTGCTCAGTGAAGGCCAGCCCCTCCCCTGCAAAGGCAGGCGCACTCCGTGCGCTGCATCCACCTCAGAGCTGAGGCTCTAAGAAGCTTTGAATGACTCCTTTGTCCAGCAGCCTCCGGTCCCCTAGCCCACCTCCCTCCTGGGCCCCAGCCCTGCCTCAAGCCCACCTCAGCCCTTCTTCTCCTGACGTAACTTGTAAAGAATTTGGCAAATTTTTTCACAGCCATACTTTACATTCATTATATAGAATAAAATTTCCAGGGCTTTCAAATTTCATGTTTTTTAAATTCCCCCAGATGAATGGCTACATTCAGTAAAGGTCACACATAAAACACCCCATAACAGACAGGAAGAGGAGGCGGGGACTCTATTAAGGAGCAGCTGTCATTGATGAGGGGACATTGCAGTTCCCCTTTCAAAGGGCACATGCTCTGCCCTCTGCTGGGGGCTGCAAAGCCCAGAGTGCCCACCCTTCCCCCCAGTGCATCAGAAATGCATGATTTAGGTGCTCAGAGCAGGACCCGGGCCTTACAGCAATGCTGTGAGCTCTGTTTATTGAGTACTTACTTCCTTGGGCCCCCCAAGCCCTGCACAGTCCATGGTGTGATCATCCCTGCTGCAGGACAGGGGACACGCAGCACTGAGAGGTAAAGGGACTCCCTCAGATCACACACAGCAGTGAGAGGAGGGAGTGGGATTTGAACACAGGTCTGGCTGGTACTAAGGCCCCTGCTCCTCACCCCCACTCCCCTGCTCCCCTTCTCAAGGACCAAAGTGAGCAGAGAAACCAGCCCAGTCCTGGTGGACGCTCACTAGGCTCTAGGTTCAGCCTTGGTTCCTTTGTTTTTTGAGTACAGGCCTGAAAAACAGAAATACCAAAAAAAAACAAAAAAATTGATTAATTAGTGCAACCAACTGTGTGTTTAGCTGCAGGAAGCCCTAGAGCACAGGAACCCGGAGAATGGATCTGAGATAGTCCTCTCCTCACCTCTGCGGTCGACACAGCCCATCTGGCTGAGACCAACTACCCCCTCAACCCCTCCCTCCCACCAACCTCTCTCCTGGTCAGCAAGGGGGGCTCAGGGGACAGAAGTCCATGTGTACCTTTACTCTCTGTATTTCTGCACCTGCGCCACCTGTGTTCTTATACCACACACCCAGGGCCATGAGTGACAGGAGGGGTGACAATCTGTGTTCTCTGCACATACAGCACAGGCAGAACCTCCTCCCAGCCCAGAGCTCATCCATGCTCAGACACCCTCCCCAGAGGTGAAAGGATGTCATTCCGGAACAGAGCAAGGGCAGGTGGTCTGGCCCAAGTCTCACGGGAACCCTGAGTGGCAGTGATGGTCCCTCAAGATGGCTGCTCTGACCTGCCCTCCAGGGTCTACCCATTAATGCCCAGTCCCTGAGTGACGACCACAGGGGAGAGGCAGGCGGGGACCTGGGGGAAGTGAGATTCAAATGAGTCACATTCACATTTTTTTAAACTGCCCAGCCCCCTTCACAGAAGGGGGGGTGGCCATGGCACAGGGCTGGGGCATCTGACCACATGCCGAGGAAAGACTAGATGTCAGGATGGAGCCAACCTGGACCCACGAGTAGGAGAACTGACAGGGAGAGTAAATCCACACCCGCTAGACAATGCACGGATTCAGAATGGATGGGGTGAATGAGAGAGCAGGAATGAGTAAACCCCTAAAGAATGGAAGACAGAGGGGGACCCCTGCGAAGGGGACAGGCTCAAGGACGCAGAGGTCTTCCCACACTCGCTCTTTCAGTCTGCGCTGCTGCCCTGTGGGAGCACTCCATCATCAGCCTCACTGCATCCAGGAGGGGCATGAGGCACAGAGAGGTTAGGTAACTTGCCCCACATCACACAGCTCACGGGGGCAGAACTGAGACCCCAGCCCAGACACTCAGCCCCTAACACACGCCTCAGGCTGCTTTCCCAGATCCGCCATGGCCAGGCCTTGGCCCAGGCTAATCAGGAGACCTGGCCTAGAGACGTAGAGAGGAAGAAAGGACGTGAGCAATCACAGGTATGTAAACATGTGTACGCCTGTCTGAGAAGGGGGTCAGCTGCATCCTGCCTGCACCACGCCAGGCAGCAGGAAGTGTGGTTGAGAGTCAGGCCCTCCTACTCCCCATTCCCACTGCTGGATGGAAAGGTGTGGCCAGGCACGCACACAGGAGGGAGAGGGTGCCAAAGAGAAGAGAGTGGAGGTCCCTGATGGTTCCCCTACAGGGAGGGCCACGCCTTGCCATATACATGAGGGAATATATGTATTCACTCAATAAGCACTTGCCTACTGTGTGCAGGGCACTGTGCTCTATGCGGGACACATCAGAAAACAAAACGGAGATCCCTGCCCTCGTGGAGCTGACCCCAAGGGGCAGTCAAATAATAAACAGGAAACATAATGCATAAATAAATTATATAGATTCTTAAGAAGTGTGGGAGAGTGGGGGCAGTGTTTAGAATTAAATAAAGTGGGGTTTGAACAAAGATTTGTCCTCATGGTTCGCCTTCACAACATGAAAAGAAAACAGGTTCAGGGAGGTTGAACATGTGCCCAAGGTCACACAGCATGAGACAGAGGCAAGAATCCTGTCCATTCTGCCACATTCTGAGCCCTCAAGGGCATTACCTGGCAGTCAGCTCTTCAAACCAACACTGGGACAAGGACATTGTCATCCCCACTTGACCAGCAAGGAAATGGAGCCAGGTGACCAGGGCCACAGTGTGGAGCAGCAGAGCTAGGACTTAACCCTGGGCTCACCAAAATGAAAAGCCCCTGGTCCTCTATAAGCTGTCACTTGAAAGGAGGCCATGAGCCCCAAGTGGGGTCTCCAGCAGCCCTGTGGGAGCTGTTTGGGGCACAGGCCCTTTCCCAGGGACCTTTGCTCACTGCCGATCCAGATGGTGACACCCTCAGGAAACAAGTCAAGGCTGGTTGGTGCCAGCGATAGCATGACTCACTGTGCGAGGTTCCAGGAGGACCTTCCGAGGCCTGAGCCAGGCCCTGTGCCTGGGCTCGGAGGCAGCTGGCCTTCGATCCAGGGTCCAGACACCGGGTTGCCTCTGATGTGAAAAGACAGACACCTGTGAACTCCAGCCATCTGGGGACAGATCAGACCCTGCAGCCTCATTAGCCCTCTGGCCTGATTTCCTAATCCCTTCGCTGGGAGCTGAGGTGGCTGCCATAGTAACATGTAGACAGCTGAGGTTCCACAGGCAGCTCCTGGGACGTTTTTCCCACCTAAAGAAGAAAAGAATCTGGCCCATGTGGGACAAATAGGCCCGTGTCAGAGTCCCAGTTCTTCCCACTACAAGCCCCTCCTGCCCTCCGAACCTCACCTCTCTCTCCAGTGAAATGGGTCATCACCGTGCGCCTACAGCCTGCAGTTGTGAGGGATACGAGGCCGAGCATGGGAAGCACTAAGCATGTGTCAGCTGTCACAATTTTTGTGTTACTTAATATATGCGGGGTTTAGTTTTGGAGACATTCACCCTGGTAATGTGCCTACTGTGTGCAGGTCGTAGGCCAAGGCACGTTCCATGGCAACACTTCACGGAGCCTTCGGCAGAAGTCTCGGAAGCAGTGAGCATTCAGCCCACTCACAGATGGACGAGGAAGCTCAGAGGAGAGGGACTTGCCCAGCGTCCCCTGTGCCAGGTGCTAGAGCAGGTCTTCCACCCAGGCCAATTAGAATCCCTGCCCCCCAGGGGTCTCTTTGAAATGCAGGCTCCAGGGCATCCCACCCATTTGAAGACTTAGGGTCTCAGGGCCAGATTCTGGGATTTGGGGCTGCAGAGCCCACACTAGGAGATCCTTGGAGAAGGGTCAGCTGGACGACTTCCAGGGCCTTTTCCAACCTCCTCTCTCCTGGAGTCTGAAAACCCAGCACCCAGCCCGACACCCAGCCCAGGACCATAGATGGCCTGGCTTGCTGCCCGTATGGGACTCGTTGATAATCGACCCCCTCAGCTCTCCCAAGAGCCCCCAGGTGTTCTCGCACCCTGGCCTGGGTTGCTGGCGCATCCTCCTGGCCCACCCCTGCACACTCTCTAGAGGGTCCCCCTGAAAAACTCAGACTCTTGGTCAATGTCACCACATAGGGCAGCCACTCACACTTGACAAGGAGCAGGAAAGGCAAAGAAGCCACTTTGGGCCCTGTGAACCTGAGGGCACATGGGAGGAGGCGCATTCTGACCTGTTCATAGGCTTCCATGAGGGAAGAAAGGTCAACTCTCAGTCTGGGGGTGCTGCTGCCTCCTCCCTGAAGCCTGGGTGGGAGACCTGTGGCCTGAGATGCAGCTCCTGGGGCCAAACCCTGGTGAAGAGTCTGTTCCCGTCCCGAGCACCAACCGGCACTCACCCTGCGCTGGGCACTGAAGTAGCATCATTTCGGTCTCCTGGCCCCAGTGAGGAGAGAATTTTCTCCCCACTTCCTAGGTGCGCAAACTGAGACCCAGAGGGGCAGTCACGGGCCCACAGTTACAGAGCACATCAGAGACAGGGTCGGGACTTGCCTCAGCTCCTTGGATTGTGGAGTCTGCTTTATCTTCAAGCCACCTTTTTGGGAACCCCTCAGACAGCTCTGCTTGGGATTCCCAGCACCTCCCCTGCCTTGCCCGGGAGAATGTAGCTTATCTGTGTTGGGAGAGGCAGGCCCTGGGCACCCCTGCCATGTCCCTATTGAGTGCGACAGACTACAAGACCTAACCATTCGCTGATGCTAAGCCATTCCTCTGGCCAGGCATATACCCCGAAGCTGGTTAAGGTGACTACAGGGTGACTGCTAGTGACTAGTTACTCCCCAGGGGAGAAGCCTGGCTGCCTCGCAGCTAGCTGCGAAGGGTGCTGATCCCTTGGCCCTGAGTCCCTCAGCTGTAACGCACCCACTGGGTGTGCAGTCGCCATCTGGACTCGATGCTTCTCCCGGTGCAACGTGGGGCAGGGAGCTGGCCCTGCAGAGCCCTTGCTGTGGACTGTGTCATGTGTCACCTACACTTCGGCTCTTATTCCTCCAGTCTCACCTCCTATCAGCACCTATGGAGTGGCAGCAAGTCAGCCAGCCACCCTCTTGGCCATCTCTCCTGTGCAGCCCTTCCCGTCCCTAGGAGGCTGGAGTTCTTTCCTGACAATTTGACTTGGAGACATTTACTACATGATTTGGGGATAAAAACTTGGCCATTTGCAAATAGGGACTAGAGAGAGTGGGTAATAGAACATACTTCCCCGGAATGATCCCACACAGCCCCCACCTCGCCCCCAATAGTCAGACTGGACCAACACCCCCCTGGTGGCCTCTGGACAGCTTGAGGCCATGGAGAGCAGAGATGGTCCCCACGGACCTTCACACAGACACTTCAGAGTGAGGGGCTGGGAGGGTGGCCCAGCTGGAGGAAGGAGCTGCCACCCATCCAGACTCTTTGGTAAAGGGTATCTAAAAGGATGATTCTGTCTGCCCATGTATCGCAAGTGACAGGGATGAAACCAGTCCTCTCTGATCATGCCTGTGCCCTACTTCCAGGTCCAGAGACTGGGCCGCTCCTTCCTCGACCATGGAGCCCCTTTTCATGCCAGCCACTCCAGGTACCCCTACCTTCTTTAGAACACAGTACACCAAAGCCCAAGACAGCCTTCAAGCTCATCTTACCCAGTGTCCAGAGCCCATTTCACAGATGGGGAAACTGAGTCTCGGGTTCATCTGATGGCAGCAAAGCAGGGGTAGAAAGAGCAGAAACTCAGACACCAGAGGACCTGCCTTCCAATTTGAGCGGCAAACCAAGTGCCCTGAGCCCTGCACGTCTCTGAGTCTCCTTTGACACCTGTAAAATGGTCACAACCCACCCTCTCTGCACCTGGTCCAGTGCCCTGCATCTTCTGCCTTAGTTCCTGTCTCTGCCAAATGGATCTGTAAAATGATCACTGTGAAGTTTAAATTACAAAATCCTTGTAATGCTCCCAGCACACAGAAGGTGCCCAAGAAATGGTACCTCAAGAGAGAGCCAAGGCTGCCCTGACCCGAATCCTGAACCGTTTCCTCCCAGTGAGCGGAGTGGCCCCGCCCCAGAACAAGGAGCCTGATGCCTGCTGGGCTCTGGCGTCTGAGCCTCCCAGCTCTGAAAAGCGGGGAGGCTCATCCTTCTAGCACAGAAGCCCCGCCCCCCCAAGCGTCTCTTCTCCCATATCAGTTGCATTTGTATATGGAATAGATGGGGCAGTTGAGTTTCTTTTCTTCCATTTTTCACAGAGCATTGATCCAGGAAATAATCGTGCAATTAGAAAAGGAGAAATACAAAAACAATCCTCTTATTAGGAGTGTGGATCCCCTCCCCCTGTCCCTCACCCATTTTCCCTCCCTTGTAAATCCACTAATGAACTGTAACTGCAAAGACACAGCCCTTATTGAAAAGCCTGGTAACCAATTCACTGTGGATCAAGAGACTTCCATTGTCAACTAAGACCTGAGGAAAGAAAGAAAAAAACCCTAATTAGTTGAGTCCTGTTTATCTACACAAAAATAAAAAATAAAAAAATATTTTGGTTGCAAAGCAATTTGCCGTCTGCCAATAGACTATGGCTCCCCTGGGGAGATGCTGGCTTTCCTTTTTCTGGAACTTGTTTATAACCTTCTGTTAATCAAACCCAGATCTGAGAGAGATGTGGGAATTACATGGAGAGGGTGGATTGCAAGAGGACCTGGAGCAGATGCAGGAGAATTGTGATGAGTTCGCGGCAGGAGTTTGGGTTTGAAAAACCACCAGAGGCCAGCCCCTGCCTTTCTCAGAGCCTGACAACATGGTCCTTTTAGACCAGATCCCTCACCAAAAAGACATGGTCCCAGAAGATCCAGTGCAGGCTGGGTTTCCTAGAAGCAGAGGGAGATGGGGACCAGTGGGCAAGTGGCTTACAAAAGGTGCTCTCTCAGGAGGGTGGGACCCAGGGATGCAAGGGAGGTAGGAGAGGGGACAGGCAAGGATATGGCCTCCGTCTGAGCCCTGGGGAGCCCTGGGGAGCCCTGGAGCACATATGGCCTCACCTGGCTGTGCCCCTCCAGCAATGGGCCAGGCCTTTTGCGCTTGCGTCAGCTGGTCATTGGTTGCCGTTTGCCCCAGTAATAGTGTAACCTTCGAGGCATGTTCAGCTAATAAGCGGTCAGCTCCTTTCGGCTGGGGACAGTTCTCAGAAAAGGGCCCCACAGTGGGCTGTTCACAGCCCACACTCATCGTAGCCAGAGGATGGGGTGCTGACCTAGCGATGGGTGTCTGGGTGGGGCCAAAATTCTACCACTTCCATCCCTGACTCCACTTATGGCGGACAGCTGATGGTTCTGCTCACCCAGCTTGCTGATCCGGCCTTGGTAACAGTCTTCTTCATTTCCTTTGGGGACCCACTGCCTGGCCCTGCCAGTCCTAGGAGTCCGGCTGAAGTCACTCCACCCCCAGACAGAAGGGTGGGCTGAGCCACAGGCCTAGCCAATCAAAATCTTGCATTCTCCTCACACCATGATGGACACAGGGACGACCCAATCAGAACCAATTGGACTGAATTACGGGAATGTCCGCACCCTTGGAGCTGGCAGGGTGTGACTGTAGAGTTGGGGACTCTCTAGACCAGGGGTCCCCAACCCCCGGGCCACTGACCGGTACCGGTCCAAGGTCTGTTAGGAACTGGGCGGTGAGGGAAGCGCACTTGAGCTCTGCCTCCCGCCTTGCCCCGCCCCCGTCCACAGCAGGAGGTGAGAGGCAGCGAGCAAGTAAAGTTCGCCTGAGCTCAGACTCCTGTCCCCCGCCACCCCGCCCCCGCCACCCCGCCCCCGCCTCCCGTCGTGGAAAAACCGGGCCCTGGTGCCAAAAAGGTTGGGGAACGCTGGTCTAGTCGAAAGGACCTTCCTGGAGGTGGGGCCGTCTTGGTGGAGACCAAAGTCAAAAGTAGAGAGAAACTGAGGCCTGATGACATTGCTAAGCTCAGCACCTCCCCCAGCATCTTCAGTCATGGGGCTTCATCAGCTCCCTTTCTGTACTTGAGCTGACTGGAGTGGATTTTCTTTCACTTGCAACCAAGACCTCTAACTCCCCTGTTCTGACCCATGTGCCTGTGGTCCAGTCTCCTGGGCTGCTTCTCCCTCCAGCTGCATTTCGCACTCTCGTTTGTGCCATGGGGTTCCCCTGGGAGGGGCAGACAAGCCCCCACCTGCCCCAACACCCCCACCCCACCCCACTCCTACCCCCACAAATGGCTGAGTCCTAGAAATACACACTCCACCTCCCTCCTCCCATACCCTCGGTCCGTTACTGTCACGGAAAACCTTGAGGCTCAACCCCATAGACCCCCAACCACGCCCGACACAGCTCAAGACAGCCTGGGGACTGAGCCAGGCCTGACCAGGTCAGGGGACACAACAGCAGCCTCAGGTGCACCAGTTCTAACCCTCTGAGGCTCTCTCCCCGGGCCCTGTGCTCTGATCACATTCCTCTGTGCGGGCCCCCTTGCCTTCCATCGCCAAGCGCTCCTCTGACCCAGGCCTGCTTGGTGGATTCTCACTCTCTGCCTTGTCCCCACCAGCCCCTTCTATAAGGCCCAGCCTTGTCCCTCTGCCCTCGGGACTGGCCTGGCACAGTTCCAGGCTAGATGTTGCCCCCATGGCCAGGATCTCTGCTGAACTCTGAGCCTGCTAACTGCCTGGAAGAGGGTGAGGGAGAGAGAGTTACAGCTCTTCACCTAGGGCTTGGCATTCAGTATCCGAGGCTCAGGCCCATTGGGCTTGTTAATAACAGCCTTGGTGTTGAGTTGACTCAGGAATCAGACTCCGCTTTTCAAGGCTAGTTGATTCCACAGGTCAGTTGGTACACCCTCTGAAGGGGATTCCAACTTCCATGGCCACCATCCTGCTGGGCGCTTCTGCGGGAAGAGCTGCAGGGGAGCCCCTCTCCTCCCATTAAGTGCTGTGGACCAGAGGGAATACTGTGGGCAGACTCTGGCACCCTCCCCCACCTCTTCCACTCCCTTTCCTTCCGAGGCTGTTCCAGCACGTTAAATGATGAAGCAGCCTCATTACTGAAGCCTCCAGCTCATTAGCAGGCAGCTGGAGGGGCTGGGGGACCACTGAGGAGAGATGGGGGAGCGGGTCGGAGGGAGCAGCCGAGCCCGGGCGGTAATAACAGCTGCACAGCGCTTTGTGCTGAGTTTGGTGTATTTGGATCGGTGTACAGATATCCTGGTCTTTTTCCTCTTTTATAATTACTCACAATCCCATTTGAGCTTCACTGCGACCTATGGCACCACGCTGTCATTAGAAGGGTCCCTGTTTTAGGCTGTGGATATGGGCACAGAGAGGGAATGTCTGACTTGTCCCTCCCTCTCTCTGTCCCCTTCCCCATCTCTCACTCTCTTCCTCCCCCTTCACCCCCTCCACCCCTCCTCCTCTGTGCTCTCCCAGTTCTCTCAACACCTCTCTTTCTGCTCCTCACCTCCTTTTCATTCCCCGCCTTCTTCCTCTACCTTCTCTCTTAGGATGATGGTCAAGGTCACAGCCATAGAAGCTCCTCCTCACCTGCCCCCAAAGGGGTCTTTGGCTCTGCCCTGGGCCACAGGGAGGGTAGTGCCCAGAGCCTGTGGTGGGGCTCAGAGGGAGGAGGAGGTGCTGCTGTAGGAACAAAGATGATCAGAGCAGCCTCGGCATTTACTGAGCGGCTGCTGTGTGAGAGGTGGGAGCCAGTAACTGAGCGGGGCCGATCTGGAGCCACACAGACCTTAGCTGTGTGACCCGAGGCCAGTCACTCTCCCTTTCGGGGTGTCTGCTTCCTCGCCTGTAAAGTGGGGTCAACACCGCAGGGCTGCCGTGAACGCTAGACGAGTCCGGGCGTGTGGATCCCTTGGGGCCGTGCCCAGCTCCTGAAGGAGCCCGGGCACTCCTGGCTGGCATTATCTGTATGAGCTGGGCCCTGCGCCAGGAGCTTTTCATATACCGTTTCATTAAACCTCCTCTATTTATGATGCAATTTTCCATATGTACAACAGCATCTGTATTACACATCTGTCTACCTCCCTCTCCATCTATCTATATATGTTATGAACCATCAGTACACAACAAACTCCAGAGAACCACAGCTTGGCATGTAGAACCTTCCAAGGGCACGGAAGGCCCCCGGGGCCCTCACCAACCACACCCCCCGCGTTCCTCCAGAGGCAACCACTGCCTTACATGTTGTGTTTTTCATTTCTATGCTTTTGGGAGAAAATATAGACCATTTTTATGCCTTTGGGTAGAAAAGAAACTATTTACTAAAAGATAAAAAGTGCCAAACACAAAGGAAATGATTGATACATTTGATTCAATTTAAATAAGGAGTTTCTGCTCCTCTAATGTCACTGTAAATAAACAAACTGGAAAATAAGCTACTCGTGGGACCAGACATTATAACACAGAAGGAATACATGAGTCTATCTTAAATATATAAGGACTTTCTAAAACGACTAAGACACCAGTGAAAAATGCAACAGGAAATTGGGTAAAAGACTTGAACGGGTATTTCAACAAGAAATCTGAATGGCTCACGAGCCTTCGAAAATGTGTGCAATCTCATTAGCAATCAGAGAAATGCAAATTCTAGATCACTGAATCCCCATCTTACACCTGCTGGTCAGACAAAAATGAAGTTGCCGTCTAGGTGGGGAACAATGGAAGCTCTGCTGCGGGAGAGCTGTCTGCGGGGAGTGGAAAGGATGCAGGCTCTTTGAAAATCAATTTAGCGCTGTCTTGTAAAGTCGAACACACGTACCCCACAATTCAGCAGTTCTACTTGGCGAATGTACCCCAGAGAACCCTCTATACATGTGCGTTGTAGACTTGTACAAGAATGTTCACGGCAGCTTCATTTGCAATAACAAAAACCTAGAAACAACCCAATCAATATGTTTGAGTAAGTGAATGAATCTCTCAAGCTCTTTGAACTCCCAGACACAAGTATTTGAGACCCCACACCAAGCCTTGTGATCAGTGACTGGAGGAGGGGCCAGAGCTGGATCCGCTCCCGGGCAACCAGTGGGGTCCCTGCGCACTTGGCCCCTTAGAACAGGTTCCAGCTGGCCTCTCCCAGGCGAGCTCAGTGTGGGCCGACAGCACCCACGTGGGTGAGGGCCCTAGGAGAGGCCAGGGCCTCCCCAGCAGCTTCTCTTCCTCATGAACCCATTCCCACTCAGGACCAGGGAACCCCAATATGACCCTCCCCAGCTCAGAGACTCATAGGACCTTCAGCGAGCCTCCTCTCCACCTTCTTAGGTGCAGAATGGGCACACTGAGGCCACACGCAGGCTGGGAGGGAGGTCCCAGATTCCTAAGGTCCTGTCCAATAGTCTTCCCAGCACCCATGCCACCCCTCCAGGAGCCCCCAAGCCCCTCAGCAGGCCCAGATGCCCCCAGGCAAGAATGTGCCCCACACACACACTGACACACACACAGGCACCACCAGACTGAGTTACAATGACAGTTGAGCCCCTGCCACCTCTCTGCAGTATCTCCTCTCCTCCTCTCTCTTCAGTAACTGAAGAGGCTACATCCCCCTCTCCCTGCCTCCAGCTCATATCAGGATGCCCCTCAGAAACAACAGTTGGAGTTCTTCCTCTTAAGGGACCACCATGTTCTTCCACCTGAACTTCCAAAGGGCTTTTGGCCAGCAGCCAGGCCAGTCGCTTTACACTCTGTTTGCAACAGAGTGAAAGAGGCAGAGCTTCCTGGGCTGGAGGCCAGGACGGGGGCTTCTAACTGGCTCCTGAGCCCTCAGGCCGTGCCAGGGTGGGGCTGGGGAACAAGTCACCATCCAGGACCATGTCCTGAGGCAGGCTCCAGCTCGACCACCCCTAGACGAGCTCCCCTGGCTCCAGACATCAGGTCTCAAGTCCCAGCCCCAAACCCTTCCATTCTCCCAGCCAAAGCGCCTTAATTACTCATCCTTCTCCAGGCTCTGCTGGAGAGAGCTGTGCCTGAATTCCACCACCCAGACCCCCAGTCAGCCTGAGAGTAATACCTGAAGGGGAGCACTGGCTTTCATGCCACTGGGGACAGATCACCCGCAGGCCTGGTCATGGAGGTCAGAGAGGACCACCAGGAGAGTCCCCAGGCCTTCCCAGATATATCTCCTCAGGCAGCGGGCTTTATCCTAAGGTCTCCAAGGGCCACAGAGCTGCCTCTCATCACTGGGGGCCTGGATCCCGGTCACTCTTTGGGGAGCAGCACGGGAGGCTCAGGCTCTGGTGGCAAGCGGGCAGTACCCACAAGCCATGAGACCCTGGCTGGGTGAGTCAACTGCCATCTTTGGGCCTCAGCTGTCCATCTGTAAAATGGGGACGATCCTGTGTAGGATCAGATGAGGTCGTGATTAAGTCTTTGCATGGTTCCAGGCAAGGGCTTCGTTTACAGACACACAGCAGCAATGGACGGGTACATCCCTGCTGGAGATGGTCAGCCGGCTGCCCTGAGCCAAGCCATTCCCAGCCCCAGGCTTCCTCGGGGGGTAAAGTGAGAGCAGTGGCCTGCATCACTCCTGGCTCTGTCACAAACTTGCTGTGTGGCCTTTGGCAAGACAGTCCCCATTTCTGAGTCTCAGTTTCTTTGTATGAAGGCTGGCTCTATGCTGTAGAGATTCTGTTCAAATACTGGCTGACTCTCTGTGCCTCAGTTTCTCCTCTGACCAGAGGATAAGACCTGTTCTAAGCTGTCTCATGAGTCTGCATCCCTTAATCTGGTTTAAGAATTTATTCAACTGTCTGAACCCACCAGCCAGGCCACAGGCTGGCCCGTCCCCATGCAGCTGACCATTAAGCCTCCCCCGATGGCTCACAAGCTGTGTCGCAGACATGGCCAGAGTGAGTGTGGGGAATGTGGTGCAGATCTGTCCCCAAACAGGAAACCACTAAGTATACGGGTGGTCCCGGCAGCGCTGGGCGGACCCTGGGCCCATGTCCCAGCTGATATGGGGCTACTTCCTTCCCCCAGGCTCAGGGTGGAGGCCATGGCCTCTGTCTGCCGAGATCTCCTATGGCTCAGGACAGCTAAACAGAGGTGGCGACAGGGTAAAGGCTGCCTAGCACTGCAGGGCCTGGCTTGTCTGGCAATTGCTCCACGACATCGATGAGTCCAAGACCCCATCTGCTCGGGAACAAACCCCTGTCCTAGCACTGCAGAAGTTAATGTCAAGGTGTGACCAGGCCTAGGGATACCTGTCTGCTAGGCACTAAGCACCAACAGGCTCCCGGAGCTGCCATCCATGCACGTGCACACCCGGGCACATCCCTGCTGCCTCCTTTGTTCCTCTGGCCTTCCCCACCCAGACTGCCCCACCAGGGACGTGTTTCCAAGTGGGTCCCTTACTGGGAAGGGGGTGGGGGGCGCAGCTGACAGTGATGGAGCCTCTACTGAGGCAGGCTTGTTGTCATCATGAAGTGATGCTCTCGACAACCCTCTGAGAGGGAGATGATGACATAAAGGGGGAAACAGAGCTCAGAGAGGGTAAGCAGTTTGCCTCTGTCACACAGCCAGAGGAGGCTGAGCCAGGATTCAAACCTGGGTCTGCCTCAGAGCCCACGCCCTTACCACTGCTCCAAAGTGCAGCCTGAACACAAGGCCAGCGGGACCTCGCCTGCAACATCACTGCCTGCGGGCGGTAAGCTTGGCCAGCTCCTATGCAGTATCTCCACCCCTACTGTCCCCTTCCTCTCCCGCAGCTTTTTCTGGGATGGGAAGTGGCATCTCCATCTGACAGATGAGGAATCTGAGTTTCAGAGAGGGAAGGGATTTGCTGTAAGTCATCAGCTGGATATCAATGGCAGAGCTGGGATTCAGCCCCGGGTCTGTGTGACACCAGTGCCCTCAGCTGGGCTGACGGGGGCTTGTCCTCAGCCAGCCCTGCCATTCCCTGCTTTGTTGATCCCCTAACCGCTTCTGTTGATGCCTTCCCTTCCCTCCACTGACGACCCTGGCTGCCCTCCAGGCCTGTTCACCTCAGGCTCGGGGAGAGGGTCTACTGAATGTTCAGTGCATCAGCTGCAATTCCTGTGCCCAGGAAGCTTCCACCCACCCAGAGGAAGGAGACCACGGCATCCTTAGCCTCCCCTCCGCTGGGGAGGGGGCTCTTCAGTCTTCAGACGACAGGTTCTTGAAGGAGGAGCAAGCGCTTTGGGCGGCAGAACAATGGAGTAGTAAGTACAGCCCCGCAGGCTGGAGCCTCAGAGGGAGGCCCCCAGGGTGGGATTTCATATGTAAATGTGAATTTAGCATTCAGTGCAAAGTTCTGAGATGAGATAAGAAAAACAAATCAACAGCTCAGGTCCCGAGGAGAAAGACAGGCCATGACATGACAGCTGACAGAGAGCTCAGTATGAGCCCACAAGGTGAGAAGTCTTTCATGTCACCTGTCCCTTCACCCCTCCCCTACCCCTAGTCCAGTCCATTCAAGGCTCTTCGGATGAGACGGAGGCTCCTAAAACCTGCCTAGCTTAATAAGAACAGCAACAATAATGTTATTGGTAACAATGGAAATAAACTTATCAACAGATAAAAATTACCAGCTCTGAACATTTTCTGAACCCTCACTCTGTGCTACGTATTCACATAACCTTATCTTCACAAAACAAGCTTACAAGGTTGGTGTTATTGGCACCATTTACGCAGGAGGAAATCGAAGCTTAGAAAAGCTAAATAATGCCAAACTAGGAAATGGTAGTGCTGAGATTTGAACTTCAGTTTATATGACTCCAAAGCAAACATTTTTCTGTGCACATGGTCTTCTAGACCATGTTAATAGAGGTATTGCATCTAGCAAAAGGGAGGTGAGAGTCCTGTTCAACTGGGAGGTTCAGGCTCTTCTGCTATTCCGAGGAACAAATGGAGAACGTCATGGATTCGCTGAATCCTGTCTAAAAGCGGGGCCTCTAGCCTGAGAGGGGCATGGGGTGAGAATCGTGGATTAATTAGTACATTCATCAAGTTAACAGTTTTATTAGGATCCTATTATGCTCTGGGGCCTCTTCTAGGCCCTTAAAGATAGAGAGGGGTGAGGAAGCCTGACAACATCCTTGCTCTCGTGAAATTCTCACTCCAATAGGGAAGACAGCTAGTAAATGAATAACTATATGTCAGGAAGTGATACATTTTACGAGGAAATACTGTGAACGAAAAGGGACTAGGGATAAGAGGGCTGTTGCTGTGGGTACTTCACCTTTCTGGGATCGGGCTCCTCATCTCTAAATTCCTACCTAACTGGACCGTCATGAAAATCTAGCGCAATCAAATACGTAAAGCACCCAGCACTGCGCCTAGCACAAGGGTGGTGCTCAGTAAAGATCAGTGATGATGATAACAGAGATGATGATGACAGTGGTGATCACAGTGATGACAGTGGTGACGATGGGACCGTGACGATGGTGGTGATCATCACAGTGACGATGATGACAGTCACGATGATGGTGATGGTGGTGATAACAGGGACGACGATGATGATGTTGTCAATCATGACAGCACTTTTGTGTGGGTTGGTGGTGGTTCCTGGAGGAAGGATTCAAGCATCAGGGAAGGAGATGGACTAGAAGACCACTAAGGTATCGTCCGCTCCTAGAATTAGATGAGAAAATGTTCTTCAAGGTGGCTCATCCCTGTCAGACAGGGCTCACAGTCTCTATTGACATCATCGCTCCCTTTATTGATGCCTCCCTGGGGATTGATTAGCCCGGAAGGGGCAGTAGAAGCGCCACCCGACTCAGTTGCTGGACCAGGGAGCCCTGAGCCAATTTGTACTTGACCCTATGTCTGCCACATTCTGGGCAGCTCTGGGAACCACGGGGCAAGGGCGACAGCAGGGGGTGAAGGTAAGCAGGGGTGGGGATGTATATGGGGAGGAGCAAAGACCCTCACCCTCGTTGACATGTCCCACTCTCCCGTATGTATAATCATCCAGCCCAGGTTATGCTCAGAGATCCTTGGAGTCATAAAAAATCTTAGATTCCCTGGTCCAGCCACCCCTTCTCATTATCAGATGAGAAACAGTCCAGAAAGGCAGAAAGACTTTTAGGTCACAAGCAAAGTCCAGGTCTCCTAACTTCCAGTTTGACTCCCTGCTTCACCATACTTTCATCTATTGACTCTGCGTCCTCATAAGTAAGCACCGCTTACCCTCTTGGCCCCATTGTCCCACCAGTAATATCCATTCTTGCTACATGAGACTGATCTACATTTATAGGCAAATAGTCCTCTAACCTAGGCCAGCTTGATCTACCCAAGAATTATTTTATAAGTATTCTTTCTTTTTACAGTTTTCGCTGCTCAGTTCATCTTAGTCCAGGCCTACTGCCTCTTGCTCCAACAGAAGTTGCTATTTTCTTACCAATTGCACTGAGATTTCTGCCGATTATCTACCTAGAGCCTGCCATCTCTCTGCCATCCTGGACTGTCCCCCAGTGCATCTTTTAGGAATTGCATTCAGCTGCTGATAACAGGGATCTGAACAATAGTGGCTTAAACAAATTGAAAATTATTTCTTCTCTTGGTTAAGGGAATTTTGGAGATGGGAACTCCCAGTGTGCTACGCTAGCTCCACATATTTTGTCAATGTCCTCATCTTCTTTGTTTTCACTCTACTATCCACGCCATACAGCATTCCAGACAGGAAGAGAAAGGGAGAGGACAAAGAGCAAAGAGGGTTCCTCCTGCTGCTAAGCTCCCATCAAAGAGCTTTCCTGAAAGCCACACTCAACACTTCTATTCATGCTCCATTGGCCATGCCAATCTGAGAGGGGCAGGGTGGAGACCAGTAACGTAGCTTTTAAGCAGGACACATATGCACCTCCAATAGCCTTGCTTCCAGCTACTAAAGAAAAGGTAGCAGGATTCTGAACGAGACCCTGCAGCCTGGGCCCCACCAGCAACTATAGGGTTTGAATAAGGACCTAAAGATTCTGAGATTAGACTTCTGGGCCCAGAGCCAAATCCAGGAATTCTCCTGTGGGAAAGAGGGGTGGAGAGGTACTTTCATACCTATCTCCATTTTAACATGAATGGAAAATAATAATTTACCAAGAGATGCTTACTGCAGAAAATTTTTAAGCATAAAAAATTTTAATATTAAAATTCTTGATAATCCCCTATGCAGAGATAACATCTGTTGGTGTTTTTGTATACATACTCTGGGTTTTATTAGCAAAATTAGGAATTTACTTTATGTTCAGTTTTATACGCTGCTTTTATTTCCTGCCTTAGTTTTTTATAAGCACTTTCCCAGCTGAATTACTTACTGAAGTTCTCATTTTTAATGGCCACACATCAGTGGGTTGTTCTGTAACTGACATAGCTGATCCATTGTTAGGCATTTAGACAGTTCTCAGCATTTGGCAGTTACAAATGACACTGGATGACCGACTCTGCGTGTAGATCTTTATCTCCATCTCTGATTATTTCCTTGTGACAGATTTCTGGTCTCACTGAGTCAAGGGAGATGGACTTCTTTTTTAAGGCTTTTGATTAATGCTGTAAAATTGCCCTCCTGGGAAGCTGCCTTGGGTTCCGCTTCCCCCAAGGAGTCTAAACGTGTCCTCAAATGTGTTTTTGACACTTCCCTTCCACTTCATTCAGTATCTTCCCAATTCAGCCTCCTGTCTCCCTTGAAAACAATGGGAAAAGTTTATATTCTGAAATATCTAAGCATGTATTTATCTTTAAGTGCCTTTAAAAGTCAATATAATTATTCTGGTCCCGTTAAGTTTAATTTGCAGCAAATTATACCTTTAGCATGGAGTGGGGGTTGCTTTGCTGGTTGGAGTGAAGATGGGGTTTGGTTGTGTACAGCAGGAGGCGTGGATAGCAGCACAGGCTGGGAAGCTGCATCGGGTCTTCTCAGAGGAGAGGGTATCCCAGTGGGAGACTCAGTGGCTTGGAGCTCTGGAATCCTGCCAATGCCCCAGTCAGGTAGGTATGCCAGGGGACTGGGAGGGAGAGGGAGCGAGGAGCAGTGGTTCTTCTGGCTTACTGGGACATACCAGGGTTTGAATCCCCAGGTGTCTGCAGAGCTGAAGGGCAGCTTATGTGGTTGCTGTACAGCTGGGCTGGTGGCACATGTCGTACCAGGTTCCATCCAAAGACAGAGATAAGGATCTTAGTTCTTTTTCCAAAAGCCAAGAGGGGCAGTTGAAGGGATTCAGGCAGGAGTTACCTCTTGGGGTGCCCTCTGACTGCCTTTGGGGGGATGGATGGGAGGTTTAGGAGGGAAATGGGGGTGTATGTACTCCCCCAGTGAGAGATGACAGCTGTGGCAGAAGCTCTAAATACCCACCCCATCTACCCTGGGCCACCTATGCATTCACCTGCACCTGTGGTGGGCAGTTCCCAGGGTGCTGACCACTCCTCACTCAGGCCCTGCTCCCCTCAGCCTCTCTACCTGGGGGTTCTCCAGTGGCCTGGAGGCCTGATCAGCCAAGAGCAGGGCAGCCCAGAAGTGCCCCAGGGACGCCCCTCTGCCAGTGAAGGATAGAAGTGAGTGGATAAGTATCCAGCTTCCCTCGGGGGGGCAAGTCCAAGGCATACCCCACAGGCTTCCTCAGAGGGTCCCCAGCAGGACTGAGCCCACAGCACCCTGAGTCAGCCTTTATTAATGTTTTTTTTTTTAAATCCTCACCCAAGGACTTTTTTTTCATTGCTTTTAGAGAAAGAGAAAAGGAGGGAGAGAGAAACATGATGCAAGAGAGAAGCATTGATTGGTTGCCTCCTATATGCTCCCAGACCAGGGATCATACATGTCCAGACAGGAGGTTGCACATGCCCATATCCAGACCGGGAATGGAACCTGCAACCTAGGTATTTGCCCAGACCAGGAATTGAACCCACAACCTTTCCATTATGGGATGACGCTCCAACCAACTGAACCACACCGGCCAGGGCCGATTCGGCCTTTAGGACTTTTCTCCCCACCTGCTGTCCTCTCCTCACTGAGCCTCCTGGGGTCACCTCCCACATAAACCACCTGCACTTTGGGAGGAACTCAAACTGAGCACTGGGTCACTGCAGTCCAACGGGGCGGACAGAGCGCAGGATCTGAGAGGTGCTCAGGAGACAGAAGGGCAGGACTGCGATCAGCAGAAAGTGGATCTGAGGAGGAGGGAGAGGTCACTGTGACCAGCTCGTGAATTGTGCTCCTTTCCTAATTTATGTGTGTGTTTCCAAAATTTGTATATATCCGTCTAATGACACCTTATTAAGATATCCCATTTCCAACACCCCAATACCTCTTGTGCTCAGTTGCCATCAATCCCCCTCCCAGACCCTTTCTGCCATTGTATATTAATTTTGCATGTTCCAGAATTTCATACATATGAAATCCCATGGTACATATCTAGGGTCTTTTCTCAGCGTAATGTCTGACATATATCTAGGTTAATGCTTATCAGTAGGTTATTCTTGCTTGTTCGTCCATTATACGGAACATACATAAATAAAGTTGCTATTAGTTTATTATTTATAGACCAAAGTATTCATTACTTATGGGCACTTAACAGTGGAATTCTGAGCTCATAGACCGGATGCATATTTTACATTATAACAAACTGACGATCTGTTTTCTGGAGTGACCGCAGTATTCCATAATCCCTCCAGAATGTCAGTCTTTTTCATTTTGCCCATAATGCAGGTCCCTGCTAACTAACAATGCTGATCATTTTTTTCACATCTGTTTGGCCATTGGCACCTCTTCTTCTTTTTAATTGACTGTATTGGGGTGACATTGGTTAACAAAGCCATACAGGTCTTAAGTGCACAAATCTGTAACCCGTCTGCGCACTGCATCGTACTTCCACTGCCCAAAGTAAAGTCTCTTTCCACCCCTATTTACCTCCCCCTTTGCCCTCTTCCACCTCCCCCCACCTCCCTTTCCCTCTGGCTACAACCATGCTGTTGTCTGTGTCTATGTGTTTTACTTATATGTGCATGAGTTCTGTCCAGAGAGTACCCAGCCATGTTATACGAAAAATGGAGGCCTTTATTGAAGAAGATACATGAAATATTGTATATAGGACAGTGACACCTCAGTCTCCTTCAAAACAGGCACTTTGGGGCCTCATACAATTCTCCCAGCATCTCTTCCACCATTCAAAACATGGTCTTGATCTTGCCGTGACTTTCCTGCGCTTTCTTCGGTCATGGAGAACCAGGCGACTTCCATTAGGACGACTGGGCCTTCGTTTCTGGATCATAGCCATAGCCCCATGATTCATCTCCAGTTACGACCTTCTAGAGGGAATCCGCTTCTTTGGTAGTGGTTTGAATCAAGGCATTAGCAACTGCAGCACAATGTTCCTTCTGCTCTGGTAGCAGAAGCCATGGACCGAATTTTGCCACGACACGTTTCACGCCAAGATCCGGTGTCAAAATCTTAGACACAGTAGTTTTTGGAATCCCCAGAGCAGCACCAAGCTCCCGCACTGTCAGTCACCGATCTTTGTCGATTGCAGCCCATACACGTTCAATATTCTCAGGTGTTCTGCTTGTTGCAGGCCTTCCAGAACACGGATCACTTTCGACAGATTCTCGACCATCTTGGAAGTGTTTGTGCCACACTTTTATTTGCATTGTACTCATGGCATCATCCCTGAAAGCCTTCTGAATCATCCAAATAGTTTTGCAGAGGAATGTTCAAGCTTAACACAAAATTTGACACAGAGTCATTGCTCTACTCGCTCAGTCATTTTGAATGCAATGGCCACACAGTACACATGCTCACTCAGTGGCATCACCTCCCGCACTGACTAGTAGAGTGAAGTTGTCATTGTTCATGCATGTGCATTCCAGTCCCCTCTCCTCAGCTGCCAGCTCATATCGATGTCGCAGAAACCATTCTCATTATATTAACAATAACTGGACCTCTGGAGAGACTTCGTTGTATATACACATATAGCTTAATTCTCTTCACATTTTTTCTTTTTCTAAAAAGATTTTATTTATTTATTTTTAGAGAGAGAAAGGGAGGGGGAAGAGAGGAAGAGGAACATCGATGTGAGAGAGAAACATCGATGTGAGAGAGAAACATCGATCGGCTGCCTCTCATAGGTGCCCTCCGAATCCGTCAGCCATCTTTCACTTCACGGGACGATGCCCAGCCAGCTGAGCCACACTGGTCAGGGCCCTTCTCCTTTTCACCCGGCCCCCAACCCCCTCCCCTCTGACAACTGTCAGTCTGTTCTATGTATGTATGCTTTAGTTTCTATTTTGTTTGTGAAATTATTTTGTTGGTTAATATCTCTTCTAATGTGAAGTGTATGTTTTTAAGTCTTTTGTTCATTATTTTGAGTTTATGATTGATTTCTGTGAGTTCTTTATGTACTCTGAATACAAGTCCTCTGTCAGATATGTGTATTGTGATTACTTTTTTCAATCGATGGTTTGCATTTCTTATTCTTAATAATATCTTTGAAGAACAGAAGGTTCTTATGCTGATAAACTCCAATTTATCATTTGTATGGCCAATATAGGTAGTGTTTTTTGTGTGTGTCTTAAGAAATCTTGGTCTACACCCAAGGTCAAAATGATATTTTCCAAAGGTTCTTCTCTGATTTCGTTTTTCTAGTTTTCATGGTTCATCTGAAATTCATTCTATATAAAGTGCACATTAAGAATCTAGGTTCTTAATTTTTCCATATGAATACAATTTTTACAGCACTATTTGTTGAAAAGATAGTCCTTTCCCATACAAATATCTCAGTCTTAGCAACAGATACATGCATGAGTTTATTTTGGGCCCTTCTATCCTGTTTTATTGATCCATCCGTATGCTTGCTTTGTCTTGATTATTGCACCTTCATAATCTTAAAATCAGATCTCGGTCTCCAAATTCTTTTTATTTTTTTTATTTTTTTTAATTCCAGAGAGAGAGAGAGAAACATCGATGTGTGAGAGAAACATCGATCAGTCACCCCCCTGTTCACACCCCGACCAGGGACGGACCCTGCAACCTAGATATGTGCCCTGACCGGGAATCAAACCCGTGACCTTTGGTCTATGGGCGACGCTCCAACAAACTGAGCCACACTGGCCAGAGCCTCCGAACTCTTTTTAAAAATTGTTTTGGCTAGTGCAGTTTTATCACATTTATGTATAATTTTACAAACAGCTTGTTGATTTCTGCAAAAATACACAACAAACAAACTTGCCATAGACAATGTGTAAACAAATGATCTTTGGCTGTGTTCCAGTACAAGTTTATTTATGGACACTGAAATTTGATTTTTGTGTAATTTTACATGACACAAATGGGTTGTTTTCTATTGGACCCATTTGTCTTTGGTTGCTTTGTTCTTCCATTCCTGTCTTCTTTGGGGTTAACTGAGTATTTTTCAGTATTCCAATTTATCTCCTCTACTGGCATTTTAATTATACTTCATTGTGTTATTATTAGTACTTGCTCTAGTGTTTACAACACGCTGATTTCTCCCTGAGCCCATGGAAGTCTCACTCGCACATACCAGTTCAGCGGTCAGTAAGCATCCTTAGCTTATCTCAGTCTAACTTAACTCAATACTACAGCACTTCATTTCTATCGCAACCTTATAATAATGCAATTCCACTTACACTCCTTCTCACTCATTGGCTATTATAGTCCTATATTTTATTTCTACCTGTGTTGTAAACTCCATAATACCTTGTTATTATTTATTCTCTAAACCATTAACTAACTTTTACAGAATTGAAGAGAGAATTATTTTATACTTACCATTGACAGCGCTGCTTCTTATTTCCTATAGCTCTGAAATTTCATCTCACACTACTTCCTTTTAAACTGAAGAACTTCATTTAGGATAGTTTGTCATTAGGGTCTGCTGCCAATAAATATCATCTTTTATTTATCTGATAATGTTTTTAATTCATCTTAATGTATTAAAAATGTTTTCGCTGGGTGAAAAATTCTAGGTTAAAAGTTGGGGGGTTTTTTCCGAAACTTTAAAGATATTACATTGTCTTGAGACCTCCATTTATCTGACATAAAACCAGCTTTCCATTATTATCCTTGTTCCTTGTATTAATATTTCTTCCCCTCTGACTGACTTTATGATCTTTTCCTGATCTTTGTATTGCAGCACTTTGATTATGATGTGCCTAGATATGATTTTCTTTGTAATTATCCTTCTTGGAATTCATTGAGCTTTCTGACCTGTAGGTTGCTGTCTTTTATCAATTTTTGAAATTATTTTTCTAATATTTCCTCAAATGTTTGCATTTCTGTCCCATTATTTCTCTCCTCTCAAAAGTCACTAAAGGTTCTATTTGTTTATTTTCAACATTTTCTATGCACACAGTTTCCCCTTTTACTAACATCTGAAATTAGTCTGGTACATTTGTTATAATTAATGAACGAATATTGGTACCTAATTAACTAAAGTGTGCAGCTTACCCAGATTTCCTTAGTTTTTACTAATATCTTTATTCTGTTCCAGGATCCCACCCAGGACAGCACGTTACATTTGGCAGTCAAGCCTCCTTAGACTCCTCTTGGCTGTGACGGTTTCTCAGACTCTCCTTGTTTTTAGTGAGCTTGACAATTGTAAGGAATGCTGGTCAAGTATTCAATACGTCATTGGATGGTTTTCAGCTGGAATAGTCTGATGTTATTCTCATGATTAGACTGGGTGGGCAGGGGTTTTTAGGGGAGGAAGACCACAGAGGTAAAGCGTCACTCATATCATATCAAGGGTACAACTACCGACATGATTTATGGCCGTTGATGTTGACCTTCGTCACCTGGCTGAGGCAGGGTTTGTCAGGTATCTCCACTGCAGTGTTGCTCTTTTTCCCCCTTTCCACTCTGTACTCTTTGGACCTCACTAGGAGCAGCCCACACTTAAGCAGTGGGGGGTTATGTTCCATCTCCTTGAGGCTGGAGAATACATACAGAAATTACGTGGAATTCCCTGACCAAGAGACTTGCATCTTCTCCATGGTTTATTAATTTAGTCAATCATTCATTTATATCAGTATAGACTCATAGTCATTTATCTTATACTTTGAGCTGCAATTTAATATGATTTTATTTATTTTGTTGTTCAAATTTTTCAAGCTTTGACCATCGTGTTCAAGCTCCGGCCATCTTTTCAAGCTACCATCTCTATAGGATAGCATATTCATTACAGTTATTGCAAAGTCCTTTTCTGCTTATTCCAACATCTGAGCTATCTGTGAATTTTTCCATTGGCTGGTTTTTCTCTTGACTACATTTTCTTCTTTCTCCCCATGTCTAGTCATTTTTTATTGTGTACTAGACACTGTGAAGGAATTTTCTAGAGATTCGATTTTATCTCCATGAAGAGTAATAAGTTTAGTTTTGGTCATCAGTTAAATTATTGTTGGATGATATTTAACATATGACTTCTTAGTTTTATGCTTTGTTTGGGCAGGTCTAGTTCTGTTTTGTTCCTGATCTAAGGACGAAGCCCTCTATCATGCGATGGTGGTCTTTGAGGTGGGTCTCAGGAGACACCCTGGGGTTAAACACATAGAATAATGGTGGTGACTCGAGGCACAGATCAACATTTAAATCATGCTCCACCATTCCCAAATTAGAAGTAGGGAAGTGTGAGGTACATTTCATTCATTTGTTTTAAAAATAGATTGAGTCAATTTAGGAAAGTAAGAAGAAGAAATAGAAATCGCCCGTCATCTTAGGGAAATGCCTCCTTGGGGACTGTGTGGCATATGCAGGTGTTGGTTCTGCTTTTTCATTCCTGGGACATGCAATGTGCTTCACAGCTGTGATTTTTGTGGGCTGCGTAATATTCCATCCTATGGACATATACTATTTCATGTAACTGTTCCCCTATTGGATAACATTTCTGAGCATGGGCTGCTGTCAATACCCTATCGTGAACTTCCTGCCTGTGAGCTATGTGCACAACCCTGACTGTGTCCTGATGGTAGAATGGTTGGCACAAAAGCATGGGCATGTTAAGGTTTTTTTAAAACGCACTGTGAGACTTACACATTCCGAGCTGGGTATTAGGGCCTTTTAGATACAAATTTAATCAGAGCTCAATGAATAGAGCAATAAAGCTCATTATGGAACAGCCCCTTGTTCCTCAGATAGTAACTGGCTGGTGTCTCCTGGGTGGACGATTGCGTTTATGAGTGTGAGTGTGCACATTTCCCACGCACCGTTTCACATCTACTCTGCCACCACCCTGGGAGCTACACAGGATGCATAAAGAAACTGAGTCTCAGAGGCATGTGTAGCATAGTAAAAGGAATGTGAGCAGACATTTCTGGATTTGAATCCCAGCTCTGATGCCGTGCAGACTTTACTAGTCTCTTAAGCCTCAGTCCTCTTGTGTGTAGAATGAAGATAGAGACATCTGCCTCACAGGAAGATAAAATGAGAGAACAGATGGAAAGTGTCTGGTACAAACTGGGCACACAGTAGGTGCTCAAGCAATGATATCTGTCATCATTGTTAGGAAGGTCACATGTCAAGGTTACAGAGGCAGGACTGAACTCACACCCCCTAAAGCGAAGCACATATTCTGGGTATCATTTGCCTTTGAAGTACATGCCTAAACTGAGGAGGGAAGATTTGGGATTAATCTCCACTTGGGGCTGTCATTGCTGGGTCAACAGAATCCTGCCCTTCTGTGATTCCAAAAGGGACAGAGGTCTCCTACTAAGCCAACTTTAAGAATAACAAAACCTGGGCTCCCGGTCAAGATGGTGACATAGGCAGACATGTCTCACCTCTTCGCACAACCACATCAAAATTACAAATAAAAGACAGAACAACTATCACTCGGGAACATCAGAAATCAAGTTGAATGGCAGCCTGATAACTACGAAATCGAATTCAATGGAAGTTTGACAGCTACGGAATTAAAGAAACTACATCCATCCAGATTGGTAAGAGAGGCGCTGATGTGGAACGGGCTGGCCCCACACTCACGTGGGTAAAAATTCAGGGGGGATATCTCAGGAGCGAGGAGTTCCAGCCACACACCAGGCCCCCCAGCCCAAGGTTCCAGCACCAGGAAGATAAGTCCCCACAACTTCCAGCTGCAAAAACCAGCAGGGACTGAGTCCGTGGAGGAGGTTGCTGGAGCCCCAGGCAGTTCCTCTTGGGGAACCCACACACAGACTCACCTACTCAGACTCGCTCCCTCTGAGCTCTCGCACCAGGGTGGCAGTTTGAATGGCACCAGTGGTATACAGGAAGACAGAGAAGTGTCTGGTATCAGGGTGAGCAGAGGCCATTGTCCCTTTTATGAGACTTCCCCCAAAAGATCCGGTAGGTCGGTACTGTATCTGAGACTCCATTAACCTGGCTAACACTGTGTGGCCCACCTTGGAGATCCCCAGAGTTTTATCCCACCTGACTTATGAGCCCACCCACGTTGCTTTCTGTAAGAATGGCTGGTCTTGGCTCCTAAATCCTGTCAAACAAGCAACAGCTGGCTTCAGTGAGCCCTGGCAGCAGCCAGATGAGAGTCACAGCTTGGCTTCACCTGGGAATCTCCAAGCCCAGCCCAAGTAGCAGCCATCTCAGATTGCTTTACAGCTCAGTCAGGGTGCCCTGGGTAAAACACAGGTGGGGGCTGACCTTGGCCTGCACCACTCGGGAAACCCCAGGGCCAACACACCCCGGCAGCAACAGAGCAGGTTGGAGCACCACCACCCTGCCCCTGCACAGCTGATCCTCCACAGAGGGTGGAGGTTTGTGGTCAGTAGTCACGGCCAGTCCTTGCAGCTCACTGACCTAGGTAAATCCCACCCATTGATCTGCCAACAGCAACCGAGGCTTGACAACTAGAGGAGGATGTACTCAGGCCACATGAAGGGTACTCAAATGAGGTGATAGGGGAGGCTATGCCACTGGACCCTACAGGACACCTACTACATTAGGTCACACTACCAAGACATGGAGTCATAGCAGCTCTACCTAACACATAGAAACAAACACAGGGAGGCTGCCAAAATTAGGAGACAGAGAAACATGGACCAAATGAAAGAACAGATCAAAACTCCAGAAAAAGAGCTAAATGAAATAGAGATAAGCAATCTACCTGATGCATAGTTCAAAACACTGTTTATAAGGATGCTCAAGGAACTTAGTGAGGACCTCAGCAGCATAAAAAAGACACAGTCAGAAATGAAATAAAGAACAATTTACAGGGAAACAACAGTAGAGTGGATGAAGCCAAGAATCAAATCAATGATTTGGAACATAAGGAAGCAAAAAACACCCATGCAGAACAAGAAGAAAAAAGCATCCAAAAATTGAGGATAATATAAACACCTCTAGAACAACTTTGAGAGATCCAACATTCACCTCACAGGAGTGCCAGAAGGAGAAACAAAAGAGCAAGAAATTAGAAATCTATCTGAAAAAATAGTGAAAGAAAACTTCCCTAATTTGGTGAAGGAAATAGACACACAAGTCCAGGAAGTGCAGAGAACCCCAAATATGATGGATGCAAAGAGGCCCACTCCAAGACACATCATTATTAAAAGGCTAAAGCTTAAAGATGAAGAGAGATTCTTAAAAGCAAGAGAAAAGAAGTTAGTTACTGGAAGGTTGCCAGATGGAAGGCAGGAGGGGAAGAATGAGTGAAGAGGTGAAGGAATTAAGAAGTACAAATAG
>PVJD01011984.1:0-42631 GCA_004026545.1 Mormoops blainvillei | reverse complement strand
TAGAAGACATTTCTGCCATCATGGAAATGGTATCCACACATTTAAACTGGAAGGTTTAGAATCAGCTTAAGGGCTTTTTATTTTAATAGAGCAGCTGAGAGGCAAAATCAGGTCCCACTTGCAGTGCTACTAAAATCTGCTGCGTGGGCAGCACCCTAACGGCCGCCCACATAGCAGCCTAATTTTCACTCAGGAGTTGCTATTGAAAAAAGGGGCGGAGGGGGGAGGTGACTCAAAACCACCGGCAACTTTGAAGCTAACTTCTGAAAATCCCCAACTGATGGAGCAGGGACCCAGCCAAGAAATCAGAGTGAAGACCCGGAGCCGGCAGCACTGGGAGCCAGCCTGGGAGCCGGTCGGCATCTCGCCCCCGGCGTGTCCACGTGGCACTTCGCTCAGCGTCATGCAGGTGGTGGATGTGCACAGTCGGGCTCAAACCCACACTGGCCCCTGAGCCCAGACCTGCAGATGTGAATGCCTCTGTCACCAGGCAGCCGTGGGGAGGTCCCAGAGGAGGCAATGTCAGTTCTCACTGATGCAAGGGACCTTGAGTCTTTCTGGGCCCCACCTCGTCACCTCCTGCGTCATTGTGGGGGTTGTCATTGGGGTTGAATGGCTGTGGTCTCTGTCAAGTAGAATTCAGACCTTGACTGTCCCCACTCCCAGTGTCAAGTCTCTGTGTCAATGCCAGAGACTTGCAAATGTCATCGGCTGTGCAAAGGTGACCTGTGGCTGCCAATGGGAAAGGAGCAAACCACCAGGACGGACCAGAGAGGATCTTCCTCCAAAGCTTTGCAAACAGACCACTGATGGTCCCACATCTCCTCTGCCCAATGAGCTTGCCTCAGAGGAGAAGGTTCCGGAGCAGACCATAAGGACGAGGAGAAACACATTCCTGCAGCAGCCAGCGAGTGACCCCAAGCTGGGGCGCCGGCCTCGGACAGGGTGAGACCTGCACACCAGACAGACAACAGAACACAGAGGTGGAAACCATTCCTGTCCTGGGCTTTCCGACACACGATGTCAGCAGAAACCCCTCGCCGCCTCCTTTAGGACCACATGATCCGCCACTCTGTCACCTGGTGTGTCCTCATGTTCTCCCCTGAGGCTCCCTTCACACCTCTCCACATTTCAGGAGGCCAAGCTTTGAAGGAGAACAGCGGCTTTTTATTTTTAACATCCACAGAGCGTTCCCACATATATCCACGCAGGGTTTAAAAAATTAAACAATCAAGAATAATATTTAAAACGTTAAATGTCCCCCCTGCCCCATCACCCAACAGTGTGTGGCTACCTCTGTTTTGCAGCGTAACTCCCCGCTTCGTAGAGGAAACATTCAGCTCTCACTATCTCCTACCTCACTTATCTTTTTTCTAAAAATTGCTTTTCTTAATTAGAGTATTTCTTAATATTCTGTCTTGTGAGAAAGGAGGGTGCTTCCCCCATACTACCCCGCATGCCCCCCACCCGGTCTCCCCAGCTGCCCAGTTTCTTCAGCTCCACCGTTACTTTTAGTTTATGAGGTCTCAGAATAGTAATATTTTGTCTGTAATTAACTCCTGAATTAATAACTTAATTGCCTATAGATTAACTCTAAAACTAAGGTCAATAGAGTGTATAGTATTATAATTATACAGCTATTATTATTTCCTGTAAAGTAGTGTGATTTGGCCCATGGAAAGAAATCATGATTTCATGGTGTCGGAAGCTTCCCCAAACAAGACGGTGATGCCTCCAGCCGGCCTGCATCCTTGGGTTCTCCCCTACACCCCACGTCAGGTTCATTGTCACCTCGTAACTGTGGGACCATCATCACTGTCTTTTCAAAGGAACCAAGGAAGCTTACATCATGGGCTGAATCTGATCATTTAAATATTTAATATGCCACAGCCGCCTCCTGCAGCGGACTTGTCCCCACTGACACCTGAACTCAGGACTCCAGGCCCGTGTCTAGGTATCGGGGTTCCATGTCGTCAGGTACAACGCCAGGTGCAGCTTTGTATTGCCAGGTAAGTCGCTCCTGCTCGGCATCTCCTGCTGGAGAGAGGGCAGGCGATTCCTTAGCTGTCAACACAAAGTGAGCCAGAAAATCCGAGTTTTCTTTTCTCTTTTCACCTATCTGATTAGTAGAAGAACGTGACCATCACCTATGCACCCTGGAAGGATTCGGGTCTGTACACGAGGACCCCGTGTGTGACTTACCAGCGGCACAGATCAAGTGGCCCCTCTGTCCTTATGCTGGCTCAAGGTTCAGTGTCATGTCTCGTTTGGGGTCACACGTATTCGAGCCACGGTTTTGTTCCTTGTCAGAGTTCACTCAGGTCTTTCCTGACTTCCTGGGTCCCCCCCTCCCTCTGCCCTGTCCCTGGCAGGTGAGAAACAGCAACAGGTAAGGAGGACGTGGGGGTGGGGGGAGGGGGTGGACGTGCCTCCCTCTCCTTCCCAGGGTCACTGTGCAGGCCTGAGCGTGACAGGCCAGAAACCAGACAAATGGATTACTGGTTAGAGACTTTTATCCCTGAAAAGAACACAAAGCCCATGGGATTGGCACTAAATTTCAGACGAGATCGGGCGCGTTCAGGATGGTGTGGCCGTAGACCGGCACTAAATTTCCTTCAGAGACAAGAAAGCAAAAGGCCAGCCTTGCAGAACGCACTTGGCGGGGCGGGAAGCTGTGTGATGGCGCCCCGTTAATCGCTGTCGTTCCTTCAGCCTGGCAGTTACGCTGTCATGGTCGCCCCGTTACCCAGTGGTTCTGTAGAGAAATCTGCCCCAATCTTGACTCTTGGCCCTTTGTAGGTATAAATGTTGGTTTGTTTTTCTCTCTGAACACTTCAAAGATCCCTTCCTTTTCTGTGATGTTCAAATTTTCACGAAGACGTGTCTGGAGACGGGCCTTTTATGGAAGAGTGTTAAAGAGCAGAGGAAACGAAATGTAAACGGACGACAAAATGAAGAGAACGGTCTGGATCCCCAGGCCGGACTCAGGCGGCCATCGGCGCCTTCGGGGTCCCGCGCGGCCCCCTTCCGACCCCACGCTGCGTCTCCCTCCCACGGTACCCACTCTCCTGGATTCTCTCTCGTCCTCTGCTGTTCTCTATTGTCTTACTATTATGCACGTTCTATACATTTTTAGATTCTCATGATTTTGAACTTGATAAAAATGGCGTCATGCTTCATGGGTCCCCCTGTGAGTGACATATTCTGCCCCCAGTGGGGCCGGGTCACCCATGTTGGCGCCTGCAGCTCTGATTTGCTTATTGTCTATGACACTGAACTGCATAAAAACGCCACAGTTTATTCATTCCTCCTCTCGTCAGTGGACGCTTGGATTTTCTCCAGTGATTTTTTTTTCTTTTTCCAGTTCATGTTACTGTAAATATTCTTGTATGTTTCCACATGTATAAAATGATCAAGGTTGTTGAAAAAGAGGAAAGTGAAGAACAGTATGGAGGGTTCTCAAAGAGTAAACATGGATGGACTCACCCCATGATCCAGCCATTTCTCTCTGCAGTAAACACGCCGAAGAACCGAAAGCGGGGCCTCAAATAGACACGTGTCCGCCAACGTTCAAAGCCGCGTCACTCACAGCAGCTCAGGGGCGAAATAACCTAAGTGTCCAGAAACAAAATGTGCCATGCACATACAATGGGACATTATTTGACTATAAAAAGGAAAGACACTTGTATACGTGCTACAACATGGATGAACTTTGAAAATATTATGCTAAATGAAATAAGCCAGATGCCAAAAAAAAAAAAAAAAGCTATTGTATGATTCCACATCTATGGGGTGCCTAGAGTAGTTACAGAAAGTTGACTAGAGATTCCCTGGGCCTGGGGAGGGACACGAAGGGCCATTGTTTAATGGGTACGAGGTTTCTGTTCAGAATAATAAAAAAGTTCTGCAAATGGTAGGACAACACTGTGAATGTACTTAATGTCAATGAACTGTACTCTTAAAAATAGTTAAAATGATAAAGTTTATGTGCTCTCTATATAACCTATATATACAGTACCAAAATTTTAAAAGGGCCAATGGGGGCGAAGGTAAGAATGAGAAATTGTCACAGACCAGAGCAGAGCGGGGAGATGTGACAACTCACTGCGGTGTGGTGTCCTGGATCGGCCCCTGGAACAGAATAAGGACCTTAACAGGAAAGCTGGTGCCGTTCAGATAGGCCGGGGCAGGCTGCCATGGGTCGATGTCCACCTTAGTTCTGACAATGTCAGATAGTGAGGGGGTTACTGGGGAGGGACCAACAGAAACTCTCTGTGCTCTGCCTTTGCAACTTTGCTGTAAATCCCAAATCATTCCAAAATAAACTGATTTAAGAACAAAACAGGTGTCTGTGAGCCCTCAGCCCTGCACAAGTGCACACAGCTCCCCAAGGAAGGTGCCCAGGACAGTGGCCCGGTGTTGTTCCTGCTGCAGTGCCCAGGGAGCCACAGAGCCCCACGTTCTCTCTCGCCCCCATTAAAACACGGTGCTTTGGCTCCACACAAGGCCCCGTGCCTAGGAGCTGCCCAGGGAGAAAGAAGGGACCTAATTAAATTGACCAAAGTTAAGTTTCTGCCACCTCCCCACATAAATTATGAGTAACAAAATAATGAGGGTTTTTTTTTCTTGTATACCATTGTCTGCTACACTTCATTTCATGGAGAAAAACTTCATTCTAAGCTCCCACTGTGAGAAGGGGGTACATTTGGAAAGAAGTAAGGTGACACAGGTTCCCACTCGTGGGTCTGTTTCCTACCCCAGATTTGAGAGCTGGGGCTAACGAGGGGATTTTTTTCTAGAAAAAGAGTGACCAAGGGGGGAGGGTAGAATGTGCCGTGGGGCAGGGGGATCCACTGAAGCTCCCTGGTGGTCTCCTACAGGCCATAAGAAGGGGCTCCACGGGAAGGCTGGACCTCGACCTCACTGCCCACCGGGCCACCCAGTCACCCCCCTGCCTCCATCGCCCAGACCTTTGGGGGTGGAGGCAGTGCTATTCGTCTTTGTGGACACAGGGTGGGCTCCAAGTCACCCTCCATTACAGGGGTGTCCTTACCGTGTTTGGGGAGGAGGAAGCAATTCAACAAAATGGCAGAAAACAGACTCACAATCGCTTAGACAGAGAAAGAAAAAGGAAGCGTGTTTCTCAAATACCGTTGTTACGCTGCATAGGTACTTAAGAACATTAATTCTTTAAATGCACTCAGGGCCCTAAAGTGGGTACATCATTTGCACTTTGTAGATGAGGAAACATACCCAGGGAGGTTAAGTAATTTTCCCCAAGTCACTCAGCCAGTCAACAGCAGAGAAAAGATAAGAACCAGCTATTCCTCAAACTTCCGCTCTTTCCGCTAAATACGCCGCCTGCAACAGCTGGGTAGGAATGCCTGGGGCTGCCTATCCGCCCCCCCCCCCGCCCCCGCTCCGCTTCCCCTCAGAAGGGCATGCTCCCTGCCGTGGGCTTCCCTCAGGCCACGCACCCTCCCCCAGCACCTCCCCCAAGAGGGGCCGGGTGGGCGCAGGGGCTGTGGGAGATGCCACAGGGTGGGTCGCAGGGCTCCCCTCCAGCACCACCCGCAGTCTCCATTCAATCAACAAGTCTTAGAGTCTCACCGAAAACTGTCAAAGAGGATCCAGTTAAATTAGCATAAAAGCAATTACCAAGCTGTCAAGTCACAGCCAGAGGCCCAGGAATTTCAACAACTATCAAGACATCTTTTTAAAATATTTAATTCCACTTATTATCATTCCAGCTGGGGGACCAGACTACTTCTGCTAACTTAGAGATGTTCTTTGGGGGAAAGCATTCAAAGTGCCAAAAGGTATTTTTTTTCCCACATAATGAGAGCAGTGGAGACATCTGAGAATATATTCTTGTGCAAATGGATTTTGCAATATTTGCTGAGGTACCAGGAGAATTCACGTTGGTTCTTAGTGTGTGAGTATGCAGTTTTATAGTGTGCAGAAGAGCTTTTGATGGCATAACAAAGGATTTTTACCCAGGTATCCGTAGACAACGTGAACTTTAAATAAGATTAAAAATCCATCCCACCTAAATTTTCAGATAATTAATAGCATTTGCTGTCTGTAGATTTAATACCATGTAACATCTAAGCACCTTCCCTTCTCACCCTGAAACTTCTGAGTAAGGACTCCTCAGACCTACAGCAGCTGGTCCTGGTGCTTTCCAGAGTGGGGGTGGCTCTCCCGGGGGCTTTCCCCAGCCCCGCCCCCGCCTCCCCGACGGTGTTCACCTGCCACCTGAGCAGGGCTGCCCGAGGGATGGTCTGGCGCAGCCCTTGGAAAGGAAGAGAGAGCCACATGCCAACGTGTGCGGCCGCATGGTGCTGGCTGAGCACGGAGAGGACAGATGGGGCCTGCAGGGTAAGAGTGTGGCCAGGAAGCCTGTCGTTTATTACATTTTCATCAAGAATACATCCTCATTTTCCCCAGACTCTAAATTTACCATTTAACAATAACTGCTCCCCGCAGGAAGCTCTAAGTGCATTTATTCAGTCAAATAAAATGAATGTCGCATTCACTGAACCTTTTCAAACAGAGAAGGTACCTGCGAACAATTACAGGGAGAAAACATGTGACAGAGACATTCCTCCCATGACTAAGCCCGTAGAACACCTGTCTGTCTCCTCCTCGGGTTCCAGAACACTCTGCCCACTCAGAACAAAGCCCACGGGCACCCTCCTCCCCATGCAGCGAAGGCACAGGCTTGTCCCCAAAGCTGGAACACCCACCACCTCGCCAACAAACAAAAGCCTGACATTTGGGCAGACGCTTTATTTTAAGGTCAAAATACCAAGTAAAGACCGAAGAAATTTGAATTTAAAATATACAAATCCCTGATATTTTAAACCAGGATCTCTGCCTGGGACCACGGAAGAACATGCAAGTCCTCAGATGTACGTCTGGAGCAAAAGTCCTTGTCGAAAGAGGTTCTGCCCAAGGCGAGTCCATGGCTGTCCTGGGGGTTGGCTGGATTACACCAAAATCTCCTCAACAACTTCTTCATTTGTTCAAAAAGCTCACTGAGGTCTGCCCTGATCGGTGTGGCTCCGTGGGTTGGACATTGTCCCACAAAGTGAAAAGTCGTGTGTTGGATCCCTGGTCAGGACACATGCCTGGGTTGCAGGTTCAATCCCCAGTCAGAGTGCGTGCGAGAGGCAATGGATCAACGTGTCTCTCTCACGTGGATGTTTCTCTCCCTCTCTTTCTCCCTTCTCTCTCTAAAAATAAATAAAATCTTTTTAAAAAAAAACATTCCTTGAGTTCCCAGGCACAAGAGCCCTGGGCAGACCACATAGATGGGGTTTGACTGTCCCTTAGTCAAATAATCCCACAAACACGTCACTGCAAACGGTGATGATGTCAGGGGAGGAAGAGGCCAGGACTAGCCCCATTCCAGGGCAGGCTTGTCGAGAAGGGCTTCACAGCCTCTAGCGCTGTGCTTCGCACACAGTGTTTTATAAATGCAATGGATTAAACATTTGTGTCTCCCCAAGTTTATATGTTGACATCCTAACCCTTAATTGAAGGCATGAAGAAGTGGTGTTTTGGGGAGGACTCCACCCTCATCAACGGACCAGTGTCTTCACACAGGGGACCCCAGAGAGCTCGGTTGCCCCCTTCTTCCATTGTGCGAGGACACAGGGAGAAGACCACCATCGATGAACCAGGAAGCTCTTGTTCCATTCTCGGAACCAAGAACTGATGGTGAGCCCTGACGCTTCACCGCGTTTTGGTCAGTCCCACCGACACGCATCCAGCTCTTAAGGCCTTGGCGCGAGGAACCCAGAAACCGATGAGACTCGGGCTGCTCTCGGGGGTTTTGCCGCCTTGCGAACCACAGCTTCGTTCAAAGGGAGCAGCAAGTAGGAAACTCTGGAGCAAAGGCACCGGGCATGATGCTGGCACAGGTGAACGACACCTGGAGGAATAAATAGGGTCGTTTGAGCGCCACCGTATATATACCCGCCATTGTCTATGTGGGAACAGCCTTCATAAAATGACAGGGTCCGACAACACATCTCAGCCCTGCTGAGTTTTCCAGGTCAGCACCCCAAAGCCCCAGAAGACACATTAAATTTCCAAGGGAAGAATCCCATTAGGACTTAATCCAGGTCCAAATATTCTGGGCCATGGACCTCTATTAGCGGAGAAATACATTTGCGGAGAGGATTTCTCCCCACTGGAGGGGAGGGACAGGCAGTGCTGTGACACCCCCAGACGACATAAGTGGGGTAAAGGCTTCCAGAATCACTTAACTAGGGGAACTGGGAGGGACTCCAAAGATGGTGGTTTTCAAAGCTTCCTTCCTGCAAGCGAGAAGACTAAGACCCAGAGAAGGCATAGCGCCCTGTGCAAGCTCACTCATGAAGTTAGTGAAAAGAAGAATCTAGAACTTACTCCACCGCTCCTTCCATAGCATCACACTATAAAGAGTGTATGTGTGACTATCAACAATATATCAGGTTGGAGAAGGAGATATCTGAGCTGAGCTCTCTGGCCTTATTGTGTGGTCATCAGTTGCAGGCTTCCCTTCATCCTCTGTAAGTCAGCGACCACCGCTGGTCTCCAGAAGACCCCACGTGACTTTCAAGCTTCCCTTATGGCATTACTACATGCATAAAGATCCAGGAAGAAGAGAGAGGTGGAGGGATTTGTTTTTAAAAGTCCTTTCCTCCTGTATCGGTGGGGATGCTGTCCATAGCAGGAAGAAAAAAATGAATGATCTTGCCTAACAAAACTTGCCAAGGTAGAAGAGGTTCAGAATTGGTTAATGCAGTGATTTGATAGCATGTCCAAACACCCCAGTTCTTTGCACCTCCCCCCTTTGACACACTCAGCAGGTTGACCTGTGTATAGGCTAGCTCTCCTCATGGGGGCAAGACAGCTGCCATTGTCCAGGCATCACATCCAAACAAAAGGCTTTCATGGGCCAGAGATTTTTCTCATACTCGTCACCTAAACCAATCATGAACAAGGAGAACGAGAGCCCAGTGACTGGACTTGGCCTCCCCTCAGTCCTATGGGCAGAGCGGACATTTAGACATAATCAGCCAAGATGGAAGAGAGATGGACACGAGATGAGTGGCCAGCTGTTCACTGCCCCCAACTGGGCTCCGAGCTCCTCCTTCCTCCCCTGTGCCATTTCATTTTTAGTCACTATAAGCGAGGAGTTTCAATCCAACAGCACAGTCTTCACGGAGTTTTGCTGCACCAAGACACTAGGTATGCCCTGCGGAGTTTATGATAATGGAGTTAAATTCTATTTCATTTTGTTGAAAAGTCACATTCAACACTCACATTTTCCTCACCTCCAGGGGCCTGCGCTGTTCAGATGCAGACAGCCAGGGGCACCGCAAAAGCCTGTGGGAGCGCGTAAGTGAAAATGAGCACCGAAAGCTTTCGGTGCTATTTGTCCTTAATATCCTGGGGCAACACTTGGATTTATTTATCTGGAACAATACTGTGGCTTTCAAAGCCTATGAAAGCTCCCAGTGCTATAAAAACATCTAATAAATGCAGCTCTTAAAAACAAAATTCTTGCAGGAACTGAGTTTCTTTATTATTCTGTAGCTTTAAAAAAAAACTAACAAATAAAAAGAATGGGACGCCTCTAACCTGACACCATCCGATGGGTTTTAGTATTGGTGTTGCAGTAGAAGATGCTGTTTCACAAAATTTGCAGCTACGGGGACAACTGCCCACTTTATAAGAGCACGTGGTATCTGTGTGAAAACACATTATCCAAGGAGGCTCTGACCTCGCCCCTAACTTATACTGCTGGCTTCGATGTGCTGATAAATACCTTACCCTGTCCCTGTTCACCTCGGGGTGATGTCCACAGGGGCTCACCACTCACCCTGCCCTGCGTCCCCACCCCACCCACATCCTGTCGGCCAGAGTTGGACAGGGTTCCCCCTCACCTCTGTTCCTTCACCTAGATGGTCCCTTGGTCTGAAATACCCTCCCCATCACCACTCACTCCTTTGCACGGATAATTCCCACTCGTCTTCGAAGCCCTCTTTCAAATCCGGCTTCTCAGCTGCCAGGAACGTGTCGCTAAATCTCTCCCCCACTGCCATCAGCTCTGCGGGGACCCTGGGCAGCCCCTGCCATGCCCTGGATGGCCCCTCCCTGCCCACACTGCTTCAGTAAAGTCACCTCTGCCTGTGGACACCACCCTGGGCCCCAGGTTGGTGTGGGTGGGGTCTGAGGAGATGTGTCCACCTGGAGTACAGGTCTCTCCCCCATCCAGGCCTTGCTCCAGGGGCACAGGGTCCCAGAGTTCCTGCCCAAGTGGCCCTAGGTCTGCTCTAGGACCACCTCACACAAGGGGGCCCGTGTTGGTGTGTAGGACCCCAGTCCCGAGAAGGAGCCCAGCAGTGTGTGTGGAAATAAATACCGTCACCTCTAAGGCGCGGGGCTCCCCCTGCAGGGGAGAGGTGGGCGAGCTTGGTAGGGAGGGTCAAGGGGCCGGCACAGGCCTCCTAAAAACAGGCACCCAGTTGGAAGGAGGGGAATAGCACTGTTTTATGTAACCATTCATACTGGATGACGGACCGAGGCAGTGCGATCAACCCCGGGAGCACTGTTAATGCGGTCGCCCTCCAGACGTGGGGGGATCGCCATTGCCCCGTGGGGACCTTCAGGGTAGCCAGGTAGCGTCCCCCAGGGAATACTGACCCCCTCGGGGACCTTTTTTTGAGAACTTAGTGTTGACCAAGTGCCACAAAAACCAAGTGTGAGTTCCAGCCAGGTTGGGGTTCCATAGCAATGGTTTCTGTTTGCAACTTACCTCCCGGTAATACTTACGGTGGGGGTTTTCAGCTTATATTCAATTTTGAGGGAAGTTCTTCTACAACGGTGAATTCTAAGGCAGGTTTTCCGGCTGTGCTATGGTGTCAGGACAGAATCGGCCACCTGCTGAGTACGCCTTCATGCCCTGTTCCCAGGGACAGCACCAGCTGGTGGGCACAGTTTTCTAACTTCAGACTCTGAATCCGCGGGTCCCGGATGCCAACACAGAGACCAGCGGCACAGAACCACCAACATCTGGGGGGCGGGCACTGGGATTGCAGTGGCTGGGATTTTGTGTGTTTGGGGATTTTTTCTTTGAGCTTCCCAGGTGCTTTCTGGGGGGTGGGGGCTGTGGCCCTAAACCAGAAACGGGCACAGGTCTCAGGCCCTTAACCCTCACCAGGGGTGGTGCCGTCGGACTGCGAGCCTGATTCTGTGTGGAATCTTCCCAGCAAGCCTCCAACGGATGAGAAAACTGAGCTAGGAGAGGGCTGGCTGGGTGCTTCCCTCAAGTGCACAGTGCAAGTTCATGGTGAATCTAGGGCTTGGCAGAAGACTGGTTCTCTGAGCCCGGTGCCCTTGCTCGGGGGTGCTGGAAAAAGGCAGGCTGGAGAGCCACTTCGGGCCTCCAAGTGTTTGCAAAAAGGCCCATGGCGGCGCATTCTCTTCAAAGGCATCAGCTTGTCAGGATAATTCCAGGTGGCTGTGCATTTTCCGCATTTAAGATAAAGCCCAGCAATAGCACTTAGAAATTCGGGCGACCCCCATCAATGATGGGATGGGCCCTGGCAGAGGAAAACCATGGCATTTCTAAAGATGTCGGTTTCTGGAGCGATAATAGACCATTATTGGAGGAAAAGAGCTCTCATTCCATTAACAACACTGTTTAACGCAAGAGCATAAAAAAGCTTTTAAAGCTTCAAGAGCGAATACATGTTTTCTCTCTCTTAAAAAAAAAGTCCCTAAATGAAGGCTCTGCCTTTAGAATGGTCCCCAAACGATTTTTTTTTTTTTGCCATTAATTCCACAGTTCTAAATACATCAGCCTGTTTTCCACAGCTCCTTAAGAAAACCTAGCTGCACGAACAGCGCCATTCGAAGATAACTTGAAATCTGCTTTTAGAGAGAGCTGCTGCCTACTGCCGCCAAAGCGTTCCTTCTTTCCCTGCGGCCTTGGTGTATTGGGGCAAGCGCTAACCAACTGAGCTTGCCAGTCAGGGCTTCTTTCCATTATTATTATTTTTTCTATTTAATATTTATTGTATTTCTTTCCACGACCATTCAGTCCCCTTCCACCCCTCCCCCCATTTCCATTATTTTGTAAAATAAAATTTTTCCTCGAACGTTTTTTCTTCCTTGCTGATTTCCTCTTGCCCTGATATTTCTGTGGAACAAAAGGAAGGGTCCCTGTTATTAAATTTCAGCTCTGAGCCTAGAGATATCTTTGGTCTAGCAGTTCTCTCCCCAAAAGCAACCGGCGTCACCCCTTTCTTAGGGGGTCCCTCCAGAGAGAACCCGCATGGGTGAACAGGCCTGGGCACCTGGGTGCTCTTCACATACAGATGTTTACAAACTATATAACCCGTCCAGGCGATGTCGTGTGTATGCGCGAATGTTTTACGCAGCCACGTTTCTGAATCACCTGATATTCACACAGGTGTTGCTGCTGTGGTCGTTGGCGGTGGTGGTGCTGGTAGTCCTTTTGGGCGTTTCAACTAAACAATGATAACCTCTGACACGACTGGTCGTCTCACCTTTTCCCGTCTAATTCGAACGCCTCATTTATTTCTCATCAGCCATTAAACGACATTCCATAAGGGTGTGAGGGAGCTCTCGGAATCTCCTTTATAAGGGCACGGATTCCATTCGTGAGGGCTCCACCCTCGTGATCTTATGACCTCCCAAAGGCCCACCTCCAAATACCACCACACAGGGGATTAGGTTTTTACACATAAATTTGGGGGGCGGCCACAAACATTCAGTTCAGAGAACCTACCCCCGGACTTTTAAGTGAGCCTGTGTGTGTTGAAATCTCTGTGGTTGGGTTGTGTCACCAGCAGGGAACCCAATTCTACCTGATTTGTCTTCGCCATTCCCTGATGTGGCTGCTGTGTTCACCAGGAGAGTTCGGTTGTACTTTTCTGTGATCTGTGTTCTCGGATTTAATGTGACACCCTCAGCATCTGGAAACCAGCTGCACAGTGTTTTACTGGACTTCATTTGTCTCCTTTAAAAGCAGTAGAGCATGAGCGATCCTTTGAGAGCATAACATCACCCCTATTTCAGGAGTGAAAAGGGTCTTTCCAACCCAAGCACTGCTGATGCTAAGTGTCAAGGGGAAATGAGAGACCATCTGGTGGCGTATCTGGGACCCACTGACCGCAGGTCTCCCCAGACCAACTTGTCACCCGGGGACAACAGAGGAGTCAGGTGCACATGATGGCATCACAGCTGTGATACGTAACGACCAGCTGAGGGACCTTGGCAACACCCATTGCTTCCCAGGCCTCAGTGTACCCACCTGTCAGGAGAAGGAGTCCTGGGTCCCCCTGAGGTCAAGAGCTCAGTGACTCTATGGTCAGATAATAGCACCACGAATGCTGTGACTCAAGCCACGTTCTCACTTGAGGGGAGGCCCCCGAGTGTGCTGTGAGTCAAGAGGGGTACGAAGCCATGGCCCAGTGGGGCGACGCCAAATCTCGCTAAATAACCTGGGAGACCAGCCGTTCTCAGCCCTGCAGGGACACCGGCTAGATCTCACCGGTAAGACAACTGAGCGGCCACGTTCCACTGTCCCCATGGCAACAGGAGAGAGGGTTGCTCTGTGGAACTAGTTGTCTATGGCCAAACACATTTTCTACTTAGTCTGTGTTAGCGCCTTATCAGCATTTCACAGAATCCAGGAAATAACCTGCTCTTGGTTTCTTCCATATTTCCCCCAAGATTCCCTCGTAAACCTAGAGTCAAAGAGGTGGGCCAGTAAAGAGGTCTGCTATGTCCTCGGGGCTAAGACAGCAGAGAGGCCTGGCCTCAAGAGCAAGGACGATGGCTGCACCCGAGCCCGAGCAGGGGCCCGGGCTGCCTTCTGAAAGCCAGCCCGGTGGTCGATAGAGAACTCGGTGGAACGTCACACTGCTACGGAAAGAAAAGGAGCTGTGAAATACGCTACAACAAGCACGGACCTTGAAAACGTGGGAGGTCAAGTAAGCCAGATAGACAATTCCTGTGTGGTTCCACTTCTACAAGGTCCTTCGGGCAGCTAAGTTTATAGAAACCAAAAGTCGAACAGAGGTTGCCAGGGGCTGGGAGGATGGGGAAGGGGGGTTGTCGCTGAATGGGAACAGAGTTCCGTGGGGATGGTAAAGCAGCTTGAAGCGCAGGCAGAGATGGCCACTGCACCACACTGGGAACCCGCCGAACTGGAGACCTAGAGATGGTGAAGCTCATAAATGCCATGTTATGTATATTTTACCACAATTTCAAAAAAACCCTATGGCGCCAGGAATGGGTGCTGGGTCCTGGTATCAAAAATGAGGAGCGGGGTGAGCCGGGGGAGCCGTTGGCCGGGGTGGGGGTGCCAGAACGGGGAAGCCAAGCTGGGCCCGTCACAGCGCGGGGCACAGAGCCCTGGGCCAGGCCGGGCGTGAAGGGACCTGGAGAAGCTGCGCCCCAGGCTCTGCCTTTGACCAGATTTGGCCTCCAAGTGCCCCCAGCACCGCTGGGGACCTTACAGCTCACCCCGATGGTCGTCTTTATCTTCAGCAAATCAGGCAAATGATCCACGCCAGCCTGTTCCTCTGCCACCAGCTGGTGACAAATGATCACTATCAAGGACGAAGGCACGGTCCATTTGTCATCCCGACATTAAGAGTCCAGAAGGTCTTGTTGAATGTGGAGTTCCCGTCCTTCCGGGCATGACAGGCCATTCCCCGAGCCAGCAGTGAGATCTTTTACAGTCATTCAGTTGACACGGAGCAAGCACGGTTCGGGGGGACTGCAGCAATATAATTTTAACACTTAATTACTTTGCTTCCTCATTGACAAGACAGCTGCATCCGATGCAATTTGTCATTTCATTAGGCAATAAACATTGAAAACAGCAAACAAACTGAAATGTGCAGGGAGAGCCCTGGGCGGGCAGCAGCTGACTGAGCTGATGCAAAGGGATGGGGCCCCCGGCGGTCTCACCCCTCACATCTTCCTCAAAATCCGGCGCAGCCACAAGTCGGTGCTGCATGGGCCACCACCACCATTTGCAATCCATAGACACACAAGGTGCTTTCGACACCAAATTGCCGGTCCTTTGTTATAAAGACACGGAGCGCCCCCGACCCCTTTTTTTTAGGGTGGGGTCCCTGGCAGACAGCCCGGTCAGAGAGCAACTGTCGCTCTGTCTCCCTGTCTTCAGGCCACGGAGGTCCCCAGCTGGTGCCAGACTTTGCCACGCCCACAGGTATAAGTGAGCAGGTACAGGGAAGCCAGCCCAGGCACTCTCGGACCCTCCCACAGAGAATGAAACATTCCTCTTGGATACCCGGTTATTCATTTCCAGTGTTTATCTGGCCATCATCCGTTTGTCTAAGCAATGACATAAATTAATCACAGGATGAGTAATGGCAGTGGTTTAACAACAACTACAGAAATTGGCTGAAAACTGAAATATAAAGGCTTTTTATGGAATAATTATTTATTCGTAGACATACGATGACGATGGTGACGTCTTGAATTTGTCGGATATGCTTTAAACAATTTTTTTGGGGGGGAATGCCCTAAATCTGACCTGCCTTTAGGACAAAAGCATCAGTAAAGCGGGGCCCCCCTGAGGTTCTCTTTCCCTCCGGCCCCCCGTTAGTGAGATGGACTTGAGGGTGCTGTTTCTTTGTGCCCGAGCTGGCTTTGCTGGAGAACCACCGACGTCCGGGATCGCGTCGGGGGCGTAGTCGTCTTCCTAAGGCCAGCACCCACGGTGTGTGATGTCTGTAACCGGCACGGTCCGTCACGGACCGGGGGTGCCCCTGAGCCCTGCCCTGTAATGCCAGTCCGTGTATTGCAAGCGTGTGCTTGCCTCTCGTTCTCACCCACAGGCACCTGCAGCCCCATCTGTCAGCAGCAGCGCTGTTTTCGTGACCAGATGCTTCTAGTTCAGCATCCCAGAACCTTGCCGGTTAAGGTCCCGGACTGACTGTCTTATTGGAAACGCACGCGTACAAGCCAGATGAAGTAGTGAACGCAGAGCTGGGCACAACGAGGCGGAAGGAGGCTCAGAGGGCACTTCCCGCATTTCTGGAACTAGACCTTGACTCCTCACTTAGAAAAACCCTGACCCCCGCGTGACTGTCGCGTCCTGGCAGAGGGACCTGGAGGAAGGGCGTGGGGTCGGCAAAGCCTCTGACTGCTGGCGGGTAGCAGGGCTGTCCTGGGGGCTTAGGAGGCCAGCATGTGAGTCTGGGGTGGACACAACATTCAGTCTGTAATGCTGATTAATGCCACTGAGCTTTTGAGTAATTTTCGCTAAATGCTTATTCGCCTGTCTGAGTTTTGTCTTCTTTTAATCCCTAAAAATTCCCCCCAGGTATCTTAAATCAGTCCTGTCATGCCTAGCTAGGCAAACGATATTGTCTACATTTAACAACTGCGATGTCAATTCATTTTCTTGAGACCCTTTTCAAAACTTACCAATGAAGTTGCAAGATGTTAATATCAATTTCGGTTAACCTGCTTAAAATTCCAGATCTCTGGGCAATAGAGAGAGTGCTCCAAGTTTACGAAAAAAGCTGCAAGCATCTAACTGGGTTGCCTTTTTCTGTGCAACTCTATTGAAATGTACAATGAATGGAGAGGCTTTTTATTGTTGCCAAACCCCAAACTTTCTTGTTTCTTCCCCCGCCCCACCCCGCCCCCGCATTGCTCTATAGAAAGTTACGGATTCCACGATCTTAAAAACATGTCCTAGAATCCAATGAGCCCGAAATGGGCAGGGTTCATAGATGGTGGCTCTTACCCCGTCGACTCCACCGAATTCATTTTGCTTCGCTGTCCTCTCTCCCCACCTTCTCTGCCGCACTATATGCTGCCTTAGGAAGCTCCTGGGGCATCGCTCACCGTCACCCCATCGCCCCGGCAGTATTTTTTTTTCACTATCCAGGCAGCACAGAGCCTCTCGGATGGGTAATTAAGGAAATTACATACTTGTATTTTTTCAGTAATGGTGTCAGATCTGTAGGAGTGTAAGGCAGGACCACAATGAAGGCGACATTCCCAGGACATTGCTCCAATGATTTCCAAAGGGATGAATCCCATTGGCCACCGCTTTCTTTGAATATATGGGGTGGGCAAAAGTAGGTTAACAGTTGTTCCTGTGGAAAACAATACAATAATTAATAGGTAACAATACAAAAATAAACTGTGTTTTGTGTACACACAACTGCAAACCTACTTTTGCCCCACCCTGTATAGGAAAGAGCTGCTCTGATTTGAATGGCGCAGAGCCCTGATCCGAAAGCACTGGGCGCGCCGGAGCCCACAGATCGCTGGCTTGTGAAGGGAGCCAGATAGCCTCTCAAAGGCTTAATAACAATGAATTTTTAAAGCACATTTCTCCCCACCCGCATCACCACTGTGTGAACCTCTCCCTTAGAAAAAGACTGCAAAATTGCAACAGAGCATCTCTGCAGACCCATTTTTATTTTCATAACAGAAATTACCCAGGAAACCAGGCTTTCCGGTGGCACCCTATCCTCCTCACCTAAAGCACACAGTGCTCCAGTTTGGTTGAAATAAAACAGGGTAAGTAACACAGCAAGTTCCAACAAGGTCGATGCTGCCATGTCTTTCCCTTGCTTCACTGTCGGTAACTCCACCAAATCCCCCTCAATGTTTCTTCAAATATTTTTAAATTGTGGTCAAAGACACATGAGATTTACCCTCTCGACTGCTTTCAGGTACACAGTGCAGGGGTGCTGCCCTCGCCCCCATCCATCTCCAGACTCTGCACCTTGTAAAACTGAACCTTTGTCCCCATCAGACGGCAACCTCCTGCTTCCTACCGCCAGCCCCTAGGAACCGCCAGGAGACTTCTGCCTCTGATCTTGACCACACTGGGAACTGCGTGTGAGTGGGCTCACGCATGGCCTGTCCTTTCGGGTCTGGCTTATTCCCTTCGCAGAATGTCTTCAGAGCTCATCCACGTTGTAACATATTTCGGAGTTTCCTTCCCTTTCTTAAATTACTACTGGAGCCGGGGCGGGGAGATGGAACAAGGTGGAACAAGATGGGGCACGCGGTCAGCAGCCAGGCCAGCAGAGATGACACCCACACCTGGGCGACCACCAGGAGGCAGTCCTGAGCCCAGGGGTGCACTCGCTCAGTGCAATCAAGGGGTGCCTAAAATCTGAAAACTCAATCAGTTAAATCCCCCTGGGAATGTGTTTCGAAGAAAGGGAATCCATAGTGAAACGTTGTATTAGAAATCCGAGATTCGCACGATCTCTCTGTTAGAGTGGTTTTCATCTAGTGCGGCACGAGGAATTCTAAAACATGCAACACCTGACTATTTAGTTGGGGGCACTGACCTCTTTTCCCTTAGATTGTCAAAGAAGAAAATGACAACAGCTAACATAAGAACAGCTGTCGGTGAGAATGAATCAAAATTATACCTGTTTTTCTTGTGTCAGATAGATTGGCAAAAATTAAATTTTTTGGTGTGCTGCAAAATTTTAGTAATTACTTTATGTGTGCCCCGAGATGGAAAAGGTTGCAAATCGCTGTTCTGTTGGATAAAATGTTTACTCCAGGGTTTATGGCAAACCGCTCAGCTCTCCCCGCTTTAGTCATTGGAAGCAATAAACAATTGTTAATTGCATACGGAGAGTGACACCATGCTTGTTCCACCACTCACCCAAAATCCACCCCCCTAGAGACAGACAAGGTCCAGACAGGCCCTGCCCTCCACAAGCTCAGGATGTACGGGAACCACCACCAGGCGGGGACCACAGCACCCGTCATGCCCAAGCTATGCTGTGGCCTGACACCTCCCCGTCTCGAAGCGGGGGAGGTCAGACAAGTTCGTTAGAAATGCAGCATCTCCAGCCCCACCTGAGACCTGCTCAGAGTCTGAAATTTAACCAGGTAGCCGCGCAGGGGACTTCTGTTGGATACTAAGGTTTGCGTGGCCTCACCCTTCGGCTCCCCGTGAATTCTGCTGCACAACGTCGGCCAGCCACCGGCGCGGCTGCCGGGCCCACGCGGCCTCGCAGGCGAACCCAGCGCGTGGCTGCGGCCCCCACACAGCAGGGCAGCTCTCGGACATACTGCTTCCCACGGGGCTGCCGCGATCGGTCACTTGTGAAGACCCACGATTTATTGAGCGTTTACGAAGCGCCAGGCTCTGGGCGAGGGGCTCTGCCACACATTACCCTCCTTGGACCCCCATGAACATCTGAACAGGCTGCTGTTCATCCCGGTTTCCCGATGGCTGCAGGTCCATGGACGAACGGCAGTGCTTGCTGGCTCTAAGGGCACCGTGAGTGATTGAGAAGTCAGGAGAGAAGAAAATTCAATTAAACAAACGAGTGATTTTCTCCATAACTGAAACATTTCTTTTAAAGCCCACCTAATTGGAGCTCATCAACGGCGGCCGCAGACGTGGATCGCGGTCTTCTTCCGGTGCGTAATTAGGACGGACGTGCCTGTAATCTCCCAGGAGATGGTGAAGCGCCGGCCCGGCGCGGCCTGTGGGAGCGAGCTCCGGTCCCATGCTTCCAGTCGCTCGGTTCACACTGAAAGGGTAATTCTTTCAGGTCCTCACGTGCGGCCTCCTCCTCACGTGGAGCCCAGCAGAGCCGACCAGAACAATCCAGAGGCAGAAACCTGGCCTCTGCAGTGTCACAGGAAGCTGGCTTCCAGGCTCTACACCTTCTTGGTTAATGAACTAGGTAAGAGGCTGTCATTGCTGAGTCAGGAGGACCCATGCAATGTCCACCCCCGGGCCCTTCTTCTCCTTGTCATCTACCCAGCAAAGGGAGCGACTGGGGTGAAGGCACCCTGGATGTCCCCAGGGTTCCGGCACCAGAGCCCTCAGGGCAAGGGAGCCCACCCATGTGCCCCCAGCCAAGTCACTTCCTCAGGGGGCCACTGTCCCCTGGCACCAGCTAGTGCTGGGCAGTCGTAATGACAGCTCCCCAGCACTGGCCCCATGCCAGCCACTGTCCTAAGCTTGTAACCCTCTAGAGCCACTGTGAGGGCCATTGGTGTTCCCAGACATCAGCGTCCCCAGATTCACCTTAAGACACAGGTTGCTTGGACCGCAGCCCAGACATAGCTGCAGACTTACCAAATGAAAATACAGGACACCCTGTTACCTTTGAATTTCACATCAATGAGAAATAATGTTTTAATAATGAGTATGTCCCGATCATCACAGGGATAGCGCTCATCCTCTGCCTGAAATTCAAAGGTACCTGGATATCTTGTAATTTACCTGGCACCCCCACCTCGGGGTTTCTGAAACACCCGGTCTGGAGGGGGTGCGGGAGAATTTGCGTTTCCAATAAGAGGTGTTGCCGTCGCTGGCCCGAGGGCCGCATTTTGCAGAACCACTGAGGAAGGGAGTGTTATTACCCCTATTTCACAGGGGAGTAGCATGGGGCACAGGGTGCTGCAGCAACGTGTCCAGGGCCACATGGCCACGGCTGGGACCCAGCAGCCCACTCGACCGAGGCTGGCTTGTCAGCCTCCCAGCTCCGTCCCCCCACCCTTTCGCGCCTCCCCAGTCTAGCCTCCATGCAAAACCAGGCAGTTCTTTTACAACTGCAGCCAAGTCGCACCACTGGCCTGCTCAGACCCTGTGAGGGCCCCACCTTCCCCCGAGTAAAATCCGCAGAGTTGCCCCGGCGCTGTCCGGCCAGGCCTGGCTGCCTCTCAGATCTCATTTCCTCGCGCCCTCCCCACTCAGCTCCAGCACACGGTTCCCACTGGTCTTCGACCCTCCAGGCAGACTCCTACCTCAGGGCCTTTGCACTTGCTGTTTGGCTCTTTCTCAACCTATCACATTTCATTCAGGTCTCACCTTCAGGGTTACTGCATCAGACTCTTCCCAGTCACCTCCATCCTCGTGATCCCTTTGTCCTGACATGTTTCTTGGCAGCACTTCTCCCCAGCTGGCATTTGGAGTATATTATATCCTTGGGTGTGTACCTGTCTGTCCCACGTCTTATTTGTCTGCACCCACTAAGAAGCAGCAAATCCTGTGTGTGGTCACTGCCTAGAACAGTGCCTGGCATAGAGTGGGTACTTGAGGACAAATATTAAATGAATAGATGGAGTGTTCATCATGTCATGACCCTCAGTGCCTGTGAACGACACCACCATGTACTACAAATAAAGGTAGAAATCGTATGCAAAAGCACCATTGAAAGTAACTGTCAGAGATGTCTGCAAAATACGAATCGCCACGTTAACTCGGCTCTAGGAAGCACACTCAGAACCGAAATACGGGGAGTGCATCCCAGCCCCGCTCACGAAAACCCGTCTCCGGGCCGTGCTGTCTACAGCTCGCTCAGAACCGAAAGTGTTAACACACATGGGTTGTTCCCTAGCAGCAGCTCAACATGCAGGCAGAGGCCTGGAATTAAAACGTCTCCACTTTTCTTTAGCCAAATGGTGGTTCTAATTATAGCGTTCAGGCTGGCATGCATATTTATTTACTCCTCTCTAGCTTTGGCTGGTAATTAAGAGTTAGTGCAGTCCACCTTGGAAACGGTGACACATTGTTGCAGCGGGTTTGGGGACTGCGTATGATTAGAGCAGGGGGTATAGGAGGCGGGGGCACCACCCACTTCTATAATTATGCCATCGTGTTACAGCTAATGTGCACATCCAGGACCTGGTGCACATGCCGGGAACACACCTGCTGGCCTAGAGTCCACGGACTAGCTGGCAGACAGGAGCTGAGAGTCCTCAGTTTTGGCCCTGACCTGGCCCTGACCGGCTGGTGACCCCGGAGAAGCCAGTCAGCACCTGGCGGGGGGGCCTCCTTCGTGAGCCTTTATCTGGACTCTGGTGTGGCAAGTAGCCAGTGCTCAGTAAAGTGTGTGACTGAGTGAACTAATGAACGAAGAGCACTGGGCCCCACTGTGCATCTTCATTCCGGACACCACAGCTCCCACCAACGCAGCCCCGCGACGACGGCACTGTTAGAGGCACAGAGGGCCCAGCACTGTGGGCCCGGAGGCTACACACACTGACCCTCAGAATCAGGTTAGATGGTGGCATCCTCCTGAAGCTCTGAGCACTTGGAGGAGAGTCTGCAGCAGGAAGAAAGGGAGGCAGAGGATATTCCCTCCGAGGGCTTTACAGAGGATGGCTGAGGGGCACGGGCCAGCGAGAGACCGCTGCAAGTCACAGGCACCCGTCCTGCTCACAGGGTCCCGCGCCCCAAGGGGAGCGTAGTGCTTTCTTCTCCTGCTGAGCCTGCACTGAGCTTGCGCGGAGGGGAGGCCAGGGCGTACGGGGTTGCGTGGGGACAAGGGAGCGCCAGGGGCCATCAGGTTGTGTGGAACAGAGGGTTGGGTGGGGGCTGGCCCACTCTGCCAGGCGTCTGTGAGGGAGACGCCGTCTACTTACCCCATGTGAGCTAGGCCACCGCTGCCCACGTGGCAGGGAGCGAGCACGCCGTGAGGTGGAGAGTGTTGCAGGCAGCTTACCAGGAACACCCGGAGAGCAGCCTCTGCCAGGGATGAGGACACAGGACAGGCAGGCTGGGGTCCACTGGGAGGCTGGGGCCGGGTGGCCTGCGTGTTGTCCTGACTGGAGGCAGCCAACCAGGCCTCACGAGGCTCAGTCAATGCAGCAGGCCGCCCCCGGGGAGGCATGAGCTTGGGCCCGCCCTGTGGTTCCCGGGAGGAGACTCTGATGTCAGCTGCCAGCAGGCAGTGTCCCTGGCAGGGCAGTTGGGGGGCTGAGTGCCCCTGCCCAGACATAGGGGAGAGGGACCAGGAAGGTCACTCAGTGATGGTGACAGCCGAGTCCTGCAGGATGAGGTTCGTTCTGGGACGATGATGCTATAGGCAAGCCAGGCACATCCTTTCTTGGGAGCGACAGGTGTTTTGGTGTGGCTGGAGCAAAGCAGGGCCAGGAGAGAAGCAGGAAGGACGTAAAAGGGAGGACACAGGTGCCAAAATCGTGAAGGGCGAGGGGTGCACACCAGGGGTGGGCGGCCATGGCGCTGGGCGGGAAAAGTGGCTCCGTGCCCCACTCTGGAGTCGGGGCAGGAAGGATTGCTGGGCACTGGGGGCACAGCGTTGGTGAACAAATGGGCCTCAGAGGGTGATGGAGAGACCGGGGCATGGAGGAAGAAGCTGTGCCCCTAAACCTGGTGCAGACTCTGGAGATGGTCCTCAAGCAGGCCTTTGTGTCCCTGGCAGTGAAGGGATCATTGGAAAGAGCCTGAGGTGAGTTCTGGGAGGACGCAGCGCTTTCTGGGGACCCTACGACGCACCTCACTGTTTCATAGGCACCACCACGTGTCCTGAGCCACAGCGAACCCCATCTGTGAACAGTAAAGGGAAATTCCACGTCCAAACGTGCCGCAGCCTGTCAGTCACTCTGCCTGACTGTGGGCTTCGGCAGCGAGCCACGAACAGCTGTCCACACGCCCCACTGAAATATTAGAAGAAATATTTTTGTGTTGTGGAATTTCAGTCTCGGCCTTGCCAGAATCTTGCTGTAATTGCAGCAAATCTCTAGGCTCCTCAGAAGGCTGAGGTTTCGGTCCAGAGGCAAGTTTGGGGAAGGACCAGGGCAGCGTCACTGACTTACACGCCAACGGCCCAGCTGCCGCTGCGACTCTGTGGCTGCCCTGCTGTCACAGCTCTGCCATCGTCAGCTCACCTCCCTGGCTTAAAGGAAGAAGTGGACACGAGCTGAACACTGAGGCATGGGGGAAGGCAGCAGCGGTGCCAGCCTGTCTCCTCAGAGACCGCTCCCCCCGACACCCCGGGGCCTGGGCTTTCCCACGTCACTGCAGCTGGAACTGTGACTCTGCGTGCAGGGGTCCCTGAGATGCCACGGAGCCCAGCCCTTCACCTCATTTCACAGACGCAAAAACGAAGCCGGAAGGAGCAGCAAGCAATAAAAATTAAATCTGTTTAAAAGGTTGACGAGTGCCGAGATGACTGGAGAACGAATAAAGAATTAAGTTCCACAGGTTACAAAACGAGCTGGAGGCAGCTCTCCCCAGCCCTGCTCCGGCGGCACTACCCGTCCGACACTTCTGGGGGCTGTGGCATTCGTGGAACGGTCTGGCACGTGGCCTGGGACAGGGAGGCGTTAGTAACTTGCAGTCCCTTCTCCTTCCCCTCTTTTCCTTTCCTGGTGTGGAGATTTCACCTGAATCCTAGTTATTTGGGGGCCGGGGGCTTATTTCTTCCATTAGCTCAGTCCTTAACCTTCACTGGGTGACCTGACATCTACTGAGGGAACTTGAGCTCCGGTCTATACATTCTGTTGTCACCAGACTTCTCACATCAGAACAACAGCATCCCCCAGATGCAAGAGAGATGGGAAAACATTTCTGGTCACAGTAAGTCATTTTACATCTTCCGAACGAGGCCGTTTATAGCCCAGGAAAGTGGAAGAACTGGGAGGCCTCATTGCAGATCAAACACATGAACAGGGAAGAAACTTGGGGAGGAGTTAAGAGGTGAGTAGACTGAAGACAGGGAAATGCCGCCCAGTTTTTAAGAATGAGGAACAGGTGAATTCTAGAAACACTTTAGCAGGACTAATGAATTTTGAGCAAAATTCCAGTGTGGGGTGATTTTTAAATGACTAGTAAAAGGAAAGAACTAATTGCGGGAGCCGGTGTGTGGCCCCGGGACAGATCTCATTTCCCTGTAATGAGGTCGCTAGGTGACAGCTCTGGCGAAGGCATGGAGCCAAATCGTCTTTATCTTAGCAAGAAAACACCATGTCTTCCCACAATTTTCTGTGACAACCAAAGAGTGGCAGTGGCACCCAGAGCTGAAGAATGACAGGCGGCAACTGGCCTTCGGTGTGATGTTAAGGGAGGCGCAGGGTTGGGAAAAACCTGAAAGAGACGTTAGGAGAGGCAGAGAATAGGATGAAGGACCAACATACACGCATCTAGTAGGTTCTAGAAGAAAAAATAAGGGAAACAATGGACAACAAACCTGCCCAGGGCTAATGAAAGGTCAGCCTCGGGAAGCCCTCTCAGGACGTCACATCTCCACACACCACAGTGAAGTGTCCAAAGGCCAAAGGCAAAGCGAAGACTCAAAAAGAAACAGGAAAGGAGGGGCAGGTCCCTTCAGGGCACCCACAGCCGACAACCGGACCACGATAGAAAACATCACCGTGGAAGGAGAGCTGTACACCTAGTGAGACTGTCATTTGAGAATGATGAAAAATAAAGATATTTACAGACGAATGGAAACCAGTGAACTTCCCAATGGATCATCCGTGAAGGAGATGCTAAAGGAAGTATTTTGAAAAGAAGAAAATCAAACCCAAAAGGAAGGACTGAAATAAGCAAATAAAGGAGTAAATGTGCCAGGAAAGCTGAACAAGCAGTGACTAAATCAAAGTTATAATTAACTTGAGAGGTAACAAAACATGGTGGAACTAAAATTTGGGGCAAAAATATCTCGTCAAATCAAATAAGTGATTACAGCGAAACATTCTAAATTTTTGTTACTTTATATAAAATGTTTGGAAGAGGGATAGAAAAATTGCAGAACTTTGGAAACTGACTTATGTGCACAGATTAAAATTTTAAATATGACCACCAAAATAATATGTAATTTTCAAAGAGCTAAAGAAGAGAAATAGAGTTTATTTCACAATAGCAGAAGAAATGGAAACTTTACAAAGTAGGATAAACAGGAAATCTGTAGAAAATCTGTAGAAAAATTCAAATTATCATAACTGTAATAAATATAAGCGGACTAAACTAGCTAGTTGAAATATAGAAGTTGTCAGGCTGGATTTTTTCATTCGGGATGGCCTGATGCTGTTTTTGAGAGAAATACCTAAAACATAAGGACTCGCATTTAAAATGAATGGATGGGGAAAGAAATAGCAGGCAAATATTTACCAAAAGAAAATGAGTATAGTTATGCTAATAGGGAAAAAATAAAACAAGGCCGTGCGCTTTATAAGACAGCAAACTGGCTTCCTAATGGTGAAAGGAGGCAGAAAGGTGTGAGAGTCTAGAACCTGCTCCATCTGATGACACGGCCTCAAAATGTCAAAACCCACCCTGCTGGGACCCTGTTTTCTCATTCACGGAGAGAGAATTAGACACGCTGGAGACGCAGCGTTGTGAGGATTTGGAGAAACGCTGAATATGAAAGTGAGTCATTAAAACCGAAACTGCTGCCCAGAATGGGCGGTGGTCGTGAAGGGGAAATTACCCACTGTGCACCATGGAGAGCAGGTCTGGCCTGAGAGTCTAGATGCAGCTGGGCTTCTGGAAGCTTCTGGACCACTCTGAGGTAGAGGGTCGTTTGAGAAGCTGATGATAACCTCAGATCCTCTCCCCACCCCAAAACTTCGCACTTACAGATGATAATGAGGGTTTTGTAGATGCCTTGAAGGACACCCTGAAATTTTGCAGGGTCCTTAATATACAGAGAAGAAGATAGGGCACCTGGACTCTGTGTCATGGGAGGGATGTCTGAGGAGACCCGCGGCCGGCCTTGGAGAAATGCTGACTCACTGGAGGTCTGAGAGGCAGGGTCCACTACTTGGAGGGACGCCGTGGGTCCCGCCCCCGGCAGCTAGAGAGGCGGAGCAGAGGCCGGGCAGTGTGCTCAGTAAGCAGGGTGCCTCTAACGGGAGAGCCCCAGTAGGAAGCTCTCTGGGAGAGAAATGGTCCAAGAGGGGCCGGGGAAGGCTGCTGTAGGAGGGACGGCTGCCTCTTGAGAGAGGCTGGCCGCTGACCACAGGCTCCCCTCCAAGCCCAGGGAAACCTATGGCCCAAACAGGGAAGGCTCATGTGTCGGGGTGTGCACTCGTCCCCCCTCCCTTCCTTCCACAACTTTCCTGAGCACCGACTTTACGCCAGGCACCCTTCTAGCTGGAGAGGCACCTGTAGCATTTCCCCTGTAGCGAGGGAAACGGGCAAGGCAGAAAATAACGCGAGAGTGATACACACTAAGAAGAAAACAGAACCTAGAGCCAGAGACTGCAGGAGAGCTGGACAGGGAGCGCGGTACCAGGCGTCAGGAAACGGGTGATTTGGAGCGGACTCCGGAATGGCCCATAAGAGCCCAGCACAGACGGGCAAGTTCCCAGGTTCAACGGGTAGGAAGACGCCAGGTGGGGCCAGCCAGGTGGCACTGGCACACAGGTGTGGTCCCGGGGCTGAGGGACCCTTTCGTTTCAGTTGCTGTTGGAGACAGTGATCACGTGTTGGTTTAAATGAGCCCCAAGCCTTTGATCTAAGATCTGCATAATCGAAGAGGAAGTGAAAATTAGCCCTGCTGGCAGGCAAACTGAGATAAACAAGGTTTCCAACCGACACCATTATGCCAACAGAACAACAACAACAAAAAGAACAAAGAAGCCCTGGCAAGGTCACGCTGCAGCTGCAAATGACTGCCTCTCTCCTAGAGTCCCTGGCACAGGGAGACAGGGCGCCTGTCCCCAGCGGATGGCCGATGGCCTGGGAGCCTCCGTGGGAGCTGTCTTTGCTGCAGCGAGACCAGCCAGCCCAGCGGTGGGGACCACAGGAATGTTCTCGGGGCCACTCCATCTGGTGGGCCTCACATGGTCATGTTAACGTTAGCCAGCCTTAACCAGGCAGTTCCCTAAGAATTTTACACATAGTCTGTGCCATTTCCCGTTTGACATCACCCTGCATGGTGACTGTTTTTATTGCCACCTTCATTCGAGGGGGTGAGACTGAGACTTAGAGAGAAACACTGGAAAGGGGTGGCGCAGGGACGGCTGTGCCCTCACCGCCCACGCTGCCCTGCCGCTCCGCAGCCAGCGTCCTGAGTGCCAGCGGGAGCAGGAACTGCTGCGCCCCTCCAGGTCGGACCCGGAAGGGCTCGTTCTTTGTCTCTATGTTTTACCACCTTTCTGCCTATGAAGTCACTAATTGAATTTCAGCCCTAATGCAAAATGCAAGAGGCATCCCATTCTAGGATGCGTGTTCCTGGGATAATACAAGATGCCAATGCGAACACAACCTCTTTCCCAGTAGGGCCCCATCCCTCGAAGGAGAGGGGCTTGGAATTTAAACGCGCCATTAGAGTCCGTCTCCTGGACCGAGCCGTAAGGGGCCCCCCAAGGGTCAGGCGAGGTCTGTGGAGGCTCCCAGGGACCCCTCCCGTGTACAGATTCCCCACCGGTTTGCAGAACCAATGTGTCTAAGGCAGCTGCTGGCCTTTGCAGTAATCAAAGCAAGGCTGATATTGGCAAAATAATCAGCCGGAAATTGTGACAGCTCCATCAGTAGACAAAATGTTCTTCTGCCCAGTTTGGTTTTGCAGCCCCAAAGCTAACTCCGTATCCCCCACCGTTTGCTTCAGAGTTACTCACTGCTGTCAGAGAGTATCCTTTGACAAGTCTTCCCTCCCGCCCTCGGCTGGGAAAGGACAGAAGGTGCCTACCTGGAAAGGGAGCAAGGAGCAGTGAGAACGGCCCCAGAACACGCGGTGGGACGGACTCCAAGCTGCCTGATTCTCTAGCCTGGAGCTCGTAGGCAAGTCAGCTAAACTCGCTGTGCCGGTTTCTTCATCCATAAATTGGGGTGAAGACAAATGGGACAACAGCCCTAGTGTTAACACTCTCCTCTAGAAGGACTGCGACCCGTCACTTGTCGCTCAGGCTGCATCTGTCCCAGCCTTCCCACCCACCAAGGCTGAGAACTCACACATCCCATCTCTGTCCCTTCTTTGAAAACCAAGGAACTTTCCCTTCTGTCCTTTGCTCTTCCCCAGCTCCTAGCCTTAGTCTTCAGGGGTGACATCTCGCTGTCACCTGTGGGCACTGGCTCCAGGGGTCCAGCAGTTCACCAGGAGGCTGTGGTGCCCATGCACAGACGCAGGCCTGGTGGACGGCCGAGCACAGAGGCCAAGCTAGGCGGGCGAGTCTGCTGCTCTGACATCCCCATCTAACTCCTCTGGACTCGAGTTTTCTCATCTGTCAAATGAGGACAGTAAGACCTGTCTGGATCGGTCAGGGCTCTCCACGGGATGTATATACAGGAATATAAGGAGATTTGCTACAAGGAATCGGCTCCTGGGATTACGGAGGCTGAGAGGTGCCAAGATCTGCGGCTGGCAAGCAGGAGACCCAGGAGAGCCGAAGGTGGATGTTCTAGTCCAAATACTCAGACCCAAGAAGAGCTGATTTTTGAGCTCAACTCCAAAAGCAGGAGAAGACCAATGTGCCAGCTCAGCACTCAGACAGACAGGGTCCCCCTCTTACTCAGCCTGTCTGTTCCATTCATGTCGTCAACTGACCGGACGAGGCCCTCCCTCGGGACCCCCAGGCCCTGTGCCTTACCTAGTCCACTGATTCAAACAGTTGTCTCGTCTGGACACACCCTCCCTGACACATGCAAGCTAATGTCTGACCACATGGCTGGGAGCCCTGTGGCCCCGTCAGCGACACATGAAATTAAGCATCACACCACCGCCTTCGGCTGTTGTTGAGCTTAAATAAAATAAATCACGCAGGTGCTTCAAGTCACACCCAGGATGTGGTACCCAGCACCAACGCCGTCACCAGCACGGCCAGGCCCGGGAAATTTTTTCTCATTTTTTTTTTTAATTGCAGTGCACATTCCACCCTATTGTGTTAGGGTCGAGTGTACAGCACAGTAGTTAGACCATCATATGCCTTGCACAGCGTTCCCCTGATATTTCCAGCACGCAGCTGGCGTCATAGAGAGCGACTACAACATTATTGACTATGGTCCCTGTGCCGGGCTTTACCTCCCTGTGACACGGGAACTTCTGGTTCCCAGTATTACCCAAAGCAGGGCATGGCAATTTGAACGAGTCTAAAGTGATCCGTCTTTTCCATGAGCTTTAAGAATGGGAGGGTAAGGGGAGGGACAATTCCCTGGTCACGTAAACATGCTACCTTGTTCGGGAAGCCCCGCTTCACCCCAGCTCACCTTCAGGCTTCCCGGGCCTCTTGTGGCCCCACGCCCGGGCAAAGGGGCCCTTGAATTTTCCTGTCAATTTCTACGTGTCCCTGCACGAATCTGAACGGCTCTCAGTTCAGATGTCATGTCCACATCTCCAACTGTTCGCACCCTCATGCCACCAGCAGCAACTCATCTGCCCATCCACCCACTCAAGGTCTTGCCAACTGTCCCAAAGGCGAGGGGTCATTTACCAAAGGCCCTCCGGGCCAGCCCGAAGTCCTTCCCCTTGAGCAGAACCATCGGAGAAAACATCATCATGTGCTGCCACGGTGATGGGCAGTGAGAGCCACACGAGAGCCCAGAAACACTGAGACGAAAAGCTACTTGCATGAGAAATGGGCAGGAAAGAGAGAGTAGCTGGAGGGGACCGGGGGGAAGGCATAGACCCTTTAGATAAAGGAGGCAGGTGGCCTTCCCAGAACGCAGGCTGGGTTCTGGAGGCGAGGGCAAGGGCATGGTCTGGTTTATCGGGGCCGGGTCCCCTGGGAGGTAGATGCTAGATGGACTCAAGTCATGCCCAGGACTCAACAGCTTAGCAAACTTCCAACGTCAGGTGTGAGAACCACCGTCCCCTTGGCCAGTTCACGAGGATGCCGAGGCCGCTCCAAGGGAAAGGACTCAGAATCACAGACCCTCAGAGCTGAAGGGACCTCAGGGTGTCCAGCATTGGCTCCATCTCAAACAAGATTCATCCTCAGCAGCCATTTCTGCTGAGGTCCCCTCCATGTCGGAGATGTCACACTCCCCTGGCTCCACTTTAGGGACAGCCTTCAGCCTTGGGGCAAGGGTGAGGGTCTAGCTGGTGGACATCCCTGACAGAGGGTGTGCCCCCAGCCGTGGCCCGCACCCCCACAGACCGAGGTAGCCCTCAGAGGCTCTCAAAGCGTGCAGAGCTATAAGCAGGTGTCCCCACCTGGACCAAAGCCATCGGGGCACCCGCATCACTGAAGCACTTCAGTCAAGCCTGCCGATCAGATAGATCACCTCCGTGACTAGCCCTTCTGCCCACTCCAGCCTCACCTAAGGGCTGGGCGGGCAAGGCCAGGGGTGCACAAAGGTAGGCTCCCAACCAAGATGTCCTGATACTTGGGGCCTCCCCTGCTTCTCTTGCCTGCCTGGCCCTAGAATCCCTGTGGCAGGTAGGCCGGGGGCCAGGCACGATGCTGCTGGGAAAGACACAACGGGAAGCTGCAGCCAGGGTTGCAACTCCACGGGCCAGAGTCTCCCTAGACATGCAAACACACAGCTTAAGCACCGAGGAAGGAGGGGCTCACCTCTGGGCTGGTCAGAGGAGCTGGTACCCACCTTTGGCCTTGGAGGATGTGAACACCTGCACCTCCCCCTGCTGGCTGCAGGTAACCCCTCCTGGCCCTGCCCTCTGTCACTCACCCCAGCACCCTCTGCTGCTCATGAGAGGCTGATTCTCCCTGACTGCTCGTGGCCACTTGAGCTCTGTGGCTAGTGTGGCCTCGGTCAGAGACCACCTGGGAGACCACTGGCCACAACCAGCTGGCCAGCTCGGCTTGGCAGGACTCAACCGTAACTGTTGTTTAACATTAAAGTGTCCCCCAGCCCGGAACCACCAATACCTGAGGCCTCTCTGTCCCCCCAGACCCTGCTGGGTTCCTTCATGGACCCTTTCTCCAGATGTCACCCTCATTTCCTTTCTTCGATCAGAGGTGGTCACAGTGAATCAAAGGGCCTCAAATCGGAGAGGCTCCTGGCTCCTTTCGGGCACCCTGGGCAGAGGGAATTGCTGATTCCAGACAGATGGAGGATGCAAAGCTCCAGGCTGCCCCCTGCTGCCCCAGATGAGTGTTGCAATCACTCCCAGTTCAACTTCTTGCCTAAAATGCATCCAGCTAATAAAGGATAATAAGATGAGGCTCCAGGACATTTTTTCCAAAGCCGAGAGTGGCCCCACCCCCAGGAATCCAGAGTCTACCGAAGACAAACCACTGAGAGTATAGTTTCAGTAGCCAAAGTTAAACCATTTACGTGGGATGCGAATAACATCTGAAGAGAACAGGAACGGCAGGGGTTCTGGTCCTGACACGGCCTGTGGGGTCAGTCAGGGTTGTGTTTTTCCTGAGGCTGCAGGTTCTGCACCGAATCCAGATAGGACTCCCCACGGCTGTCACGTGTCACTGAGAAATGCAGTGGATCTGCAATATGACTTCGATTTTTAATGTGCTTGTCTATCAGGGAAGACGTAAGTGAACTCCCAGAGACTAGGCTGGTATTGAAATGTAGAATCTAATTGCTGAAAATGATCAGGGAGGCTCCTGGGGCACGAAGGGGAGGCTTGCGGTGTTAGGCCACCACAACCCATCGCCACCCCACCACTGGTGGAGAGCACAGGCCCCAGGTGTGAGGCCTGAGCGGACCCCAGCACCAGGCCCTTCTTGGACCACCGCCCTCCTCGGACAAGTCACTCAGCCCCGTGAAGCTTTTGTTTCCTCATCCATAATGTGAAACTGACACCAGTCATCTGATGAGATGGGGTGACAAAGGAAGACAACAGACGCAAAATGCCATGCACACAGGAGAGGCCGGACAGAAGCTAACCTCATACACAATACATCGCAGAAGGTGCCCGAGTCCATATAACCTGCCGTGGATTGAATCATATTCACCCAAAATCCGTATGTTGGAGGCGTAAGCGCCCCTACCCTGGAATGTGGCCTTATTTGGAAAGAGGGTCCTTGCAGATATCATTGGTTCTGATAAGGTCACACTGGAGGAGGGTGTACCTGTGAAAAGATGGCTCCGTGAAGAGAGAGACCCGGCAAGGCCTCGTGAGGGTGGTGGCAGGGACTGGCGTGTGCAGCTGCAGGTCAGGGGATGCCGGGGTGGCCAGCACCCACCAGAGCCGGGAAGAGACAAGAAACCTCCGGGTTCCGGGGGGGCCTGGCCCTGCTGACACTCAATTCCAGACACGCCAACAGCTCAGTTTCCAGATAATCTTCTTCAGTGAACCCTTAACCTTTAAATATGGACAGACCCACTGTTACAGGTGACATTTCTGCTCCATGGCTGCAGTGGTGGCCCTCTGGACAGGTGAGCTGTCCTTGCAGTGCGGCGGGCACAGACCCCTAAGAGAGAACGGCCACCGGGAGCCTGCTCCCAGCCCCCCGTTCCCTCTGAGTCTCATCTTTACTGGGAAACTTCAAAGTCAGTGAACGCCAGCCTGTCCCCGCCCAAAGGCCGGGCTCTCTCTCGCATCCAAGCCTTTGCACCTGCCCCAGTTTCTCCACCTGGCAGATCCTCTTCAGCTGTGAAGACCCAGCTCCTCGGAGCCTCTTACCTGAATGCAGAACCCAGAAGAGGCGCCCGGGGCTGGCACACGGCGCGAGCTCCGGTGGGTTGGCTGAGCTTGTCCCCGCACCCAGGGGCACCTTGGGCGCACCCCTGTGCAGTCTGCACGTCTGTTCCCCAGCCATGCAGAGTCGGGGCCCCACGCCCAGCTGGATCGGCCACAGAGAACTTTCACAGAAAGAACCGTGGGTCTGCCAACACGCACGGCGTGGAGCAAGAAGCAGGGAGACCTGAAGCGGGGCAGGAGCCCTGAGGGGGTGCGAGGAGGTCAGCTGGGTCAGACCGGGGGCACCTGGCCGCAGGGCGAGCCGGCTACCTGGGTTGGAGCAGTGCAGCTACGGGTTCAGAACATGGCCCCCCACCTCGGGTTCTCACTGTTCCCTTCAGAGGGTCTAGACTCAGGCCGAGCTTCAGTTAGTAACTGAGTGACCTTAGGTAGCCATCCACCGTGGTGCCAGCGAGGGCCTCAGTTTCTTCACCTGCAGAAAGGGGCTGGCGATCCCTGCCGTGGACGGTGGGGAGGGCCCGGCAAGGGGAGGGGTGGTGCTTTGGAAATCCTCCAGTCTGCCGGACGGGGCTCATTCCTCCGCACCTGGCACGCGCTCACAGCTGCTCCCTCGCTCCCAGACGCATCCCTTGGAGCCTGATCTGTCACCCCGAGGCACCCTCACCGCAGCCACCATCTCACGTGGCATCCATGAGGGGGCCGACAGGACTATTATTGCCCCTTCACCTGCCCCCCAAAAGCAGGGGCTGCCCAAGGTCCTGTGGCAATGACTGAGGGTCAGAGAGCTGGGTCCAAAACCCACGTCCTGTCTGGGAATCCAGGCCTTTCCCTCCCGCCCCAGGAGTCAGGCTCGTGACCCCTTTTTCTCCCCAAGGCTGTACTGAGGTCCCCCAGCCAGGGGGACAGGGGGCTGAGCTGAGGGGCAGCTGAGCTGGGCCAAGAACAGGCCCAGCAACTCCCTACACTCCACGCCGGGGCTCCAACAAACCAGACAGACAGACCACACACACACACACACACACACACACACACACACACACAGATGGGGAGCTGCCCGGTTCCCAGGGCAACAGTCAACACAGGCAGGAGCTCAAAACACAGCTGGGCCCAACAGCTCTCCCAGCCTGGATGGCTGGTCCCCATCGGCAACTCTGTGCTCGGGGTCCCGGAGGGCAGTGACCCCTGCACAGCCTCTCCTGGTGTCAGGAGGAGAGGGAGCCCCAGAAGAGGTCCAAGCTCGGGCAGGAGTGTGCCTCACTCTCCATCTCTCTCTCTCTCTCTCTCTCTCTCTCTCGCACACACACACACATACACAGACACACTCGCATCCATGGGGAGCCACCCCATCTCTGGGCTCCAGAAAACCGCATCAGCTGGGTGCCGACCGCCCTCCACCAGGCCACCAACATTAGTCTCTCCTGCCACCCGGGGTGCCCCTGTAGCGGGCAGGAGACGCCCCGGTGGCCTGGCCCCGCGGGCTGAGCAGGAGGCCCTGGCAGCCGCCGACGGTGTGCAGCGGGACCAGCTGTGGAAGGAGCTCCTGGAGGCCGAGAAGCGGAGCCAGCAGCGCTGGTGAGTGCCCCGCCAGGCCTGCCCTCCCCCCTGACCCCCGGCCTGACACAGCATCAGGAAGCTTCTGGGGAAAGAGATACGCACAGACGGTGAGAGGGAAGCCAGGCCAAGGAGCAGAAAGCATGGGAGGGGGGCGGGGGAGAGCCCAATGTTGGCCAGACTTGGGCCTAGAAAGTGGGACGGAGAGCAGGCAAGGGTCAGGTAATGTAGCCAGTGCGGCCCGCCCTGTTCATTCCGGGTCCCATCAGCCCTTTGGAATAACCCCCCACCCCCAGCTGGACCTGGCAGGACAGGGTGCAGGGGGCTGGCCAGGAAGCGGGGACAGAGGGACTCTGGCTGGCTGACCCATTGGGAGGACGTCCCTTCATGCAGCCACTGGATCCAGCAACCCCCGGGAGAGCCGCTCAGCCAGGCTGCAGGGGGGCGAGACTGGCCAGGCTCCCCGGAGCCTCATTCTCGGGATGGGGTAAGTGCTGAAAGCAAGTGCAGAAACAGCGAAAACACTAGAAACGGACTCCAGCCCGTGGGGCTCAGGGGCTGTGAGGCCTGGGGCAGAGGAAACCAGTGTTAGTATGAGTCTTACAGAACTGCTCACCTTGTACAAAATCGATTAAAATAAAAGTTCGATTACCAGCACTGCCAACGCGTTTTCTGTCCCAGGGCTCAGAACTGGAGTTTCCTGAAAGACCACGACCCCATGGTAAGACTGAGCTTGTTCCCAGCGGCCGCGTTTGCACCTGGAACGCGTGTTCACTCACTGAATGTTGATTGGGGACCAGCTGCGTGCTAGGTGCAGGGATATACAGAGACAGATAAAACACAGTCCTGTTCCAAGAAATTTGGAGTCTGGTGGGGAAGAAAAATACTTACACGAAACGTTTAGAAATGCATCTTTTCTGGTGTTTCTTGATTCTCTTAATATGAACCAAATGGAAGTGGGGGCACCTGCTGCTGAGCCGAAATTTTCCCCTGTTGAGAACGTCAGCGGCGAGCGGTGACGTGTGGTGCGCCCCACGCAGACAATGAGTCGGGGTGAAATACTCGGTAAACTAATTCCTGCCTCAGGAGCAGCGCCTCCAATCTCCCTTACTTGAGGAATTTTCCTAAATGCAAACCCGATGGTATCTTCCCTCTGCGTCAGATCTGTCAATACGTCTGCCTCCCTTGCTCAGTCCGCACTGAAGCCCGGCACTCTCTTATCCGTGCCTTGGTGTTTGCTGTTCCCTACCTGAAAGACCCTTCCCACCTTGTCAGCCTGGCGGGCTCCTGGCCATCCTCCAAGACCCCGCCGAGTGCCTTCTCTCTCCTGGGGAACCTCCCCTTCCTGACCTGGTGTGACCAGATCGCTCTGTTTTTTGTTTTTTTTTAATCCTCATCTGAGGACATGCTTATTGATTTCAGAGAGAGGGGAAGGGAGGCGGGGAGAGAGTGGGAGAAAAACACTGACGTGAAAAGGAACCATAAGCCCCGGCTGGTGTAGTTCAGTGGATTGAGTGCCAGCCTGCAAACCAAAGGGTCGCAGGTTCAATTTCCCAGTCAGGGCACATTTCTGGGTTGCGGGCATGTCCCCAGTAGGGGGTGTGCAAAAGGCAACCACACATTGATGCTTCTCTCCCTCTCTTTCTCCCTCCCTTCACCCTCTCTAAAAATAAATAAAATCTTTTAAAAAAACAAAACATCAACCTGTTGCCCCTTACACACGCCCTGGCTGGGGACCAAGCCCATAACCCAGACACGTGCCCTGACGGGAAAGCGAACCCACAGACTTTCAGTTTGCAGGATGACACCCAACCAATGGAGCCAGGCCAGGGAGCTAACCCATCCCTCTGGTGTGGTGTGTAGCATGTCATATTGCAGGGATAGAGGTCACCAGACTGTGGCCTCCCCGAGAGAAAGGACAAAGGGGAATTCATCCCCGCACTCCACCCCCAGCACCTGGTGAACTGCACTCGGCTGCGCTGGATGGATGTGCAAATGGGAGAAGGAACCTGGCCGTAAGAAGAGTGGTCAGGGAACCACCTGGAAAACGAGCACGTAGCGACCAAAACGGTGGCCACATGGACACTGCCCAGGTTTAGGGAGGCTTTCACATCAGCATTACTGGTCTTGCTGGGTTTCAGTCTGATGAGAGAGAGAAAATTCAGTTCATGGGGCCTGAAATTCGATACTGAGCTCCTGTTCCAGGCTTCCAGCTTACCGAGTCTCTGTGTCCCGAGGGCGGGCCACAAGGACTACCCGGCTACAGAGCAACCTGACCCCTGAAACCTGTGTCAGCCCAGCAGTGGGGCCTCCAGGCACCACGGGCTTTCCCAGGTGAAAGCTGGGATCTCATTACAGAACGGGTCCTGTCACTTCTGTTCAATGCAACGAAGCACCGAGTTCACCGTGAACGGGGCAGGGAGGGCCATGGGTTTTGCCCACTCATCAGATTGTTCTCTGGATGCCTATGGGTTCTCACTGATTCATCTATCAGTTGCAGAAGGCACCAGAATGCACGCACACGGATGTCCAAAGCATCTCTCCTTCTAAAACCCCAAACTAGAAATGATCCCGGAGCTTGAGGGATGTTCATAGAAGTCGCACCACAGGCAAAGGGAACACATTTGCAGCCACACACACACACACGGGCCAGTCTCCCTAATGTTTCTGAGTGAAAGAATCCAGACACGACCCCATTTAGCGAAAGATCAAAACCAGGTGGAACTGCCCCGAGGTTAGCGGCCGAGACCAGGCCACCTGGGAGGAGATGGGGACTGAGGGGGAAAGGAGGTGTCCGGAGGCTGACCCTGTCCTGCATCCTGATGCGGGGGCGGGGGCACAGGGATGTTCATTTTGCATAAGTCTGTGGAGCTGCACAGCTAGCCCCTGTGTGCTTCTCCAAGTGTATGTTAAACTTCAGGTAAAAATCCACCAAAAACCAAAACTAGCCGCCACGGGTCACACAGGTCCCTACTTAAGCGAGCTCGAAAGCAACTGGTCTTCCCACACTCTGCCACACAAGAACTGGCGCTTTTCTCAATGGAAAGATAGGTGTTATTTTTATTTACTTTTTGGTCAAGTAATCTTCAGTGTCCCATGTGAGGTTCAAGGGGACCCAGTGTCTACACTTGTGTACAATGATCAGTTTCACTCTCTGATGTATCCTCTTGCAGCTCGGGTGGGCTGTGCACCGAGGGTCCCTTCCTGTAAAGGTTGCCTTACCAACACCAATGAAAGGTCTCTTCATTTAAACAACAATAACAAAACCTGTGGCACTGGCACCACAGGTGAAGGAGTGTCTTAGGTGTTTTCCACCTGTGTGACGTGAGCTGTCCCCTCTCCTCAGGGTAATAAGAAGGAGCCCGTGAAGCTGCCGGAGCACGTGCCTCTCTTTTCCGACACTGTCCCCCAGTCCACAAACGGGGTTGTGGGCAGCAGGCTGGACACGCCTCTGGGGAAAACCCTCGCCGGCCTGGACTTCTTCTTTGTGGAGGGGGTCCGGAAGAGGAAGCTGGCGGACGAGCTGCAGCCCACCTAGGAAGAGGAGGTGGCTCGGGGGCCTGCCGCAGGTGGGTGTGGGGAGTCGGGAGGCTGGAGCCTGCAGCTGACCTGGCCCTGCGGCCCCGTCACTGTCCCCAAGAGTCCTTCCAGATGTCATTACCACCTGGAGAGGCATGTCAGTGGGTGTTCACTGCAGAAACACACACACAGACTCACATGCACACACCCATCTTGGGGCTCCTCACCCTCCCCAGGGTACAGGGGAGCTATCAGGCCACATGTGACTGGATGTCCCAGCTGGGGGGTCAAGAACTGGAACTTGAACACCTTCCTGCAGGGTCCATGCCTGGTTCCACCTGCAGGGACTCCCAACCCCACCCCACCAGCTTCTGAAGAAAAGCCAGTGCCCACAGATCCCAACAACGCTTTGCTAGTTTGTACCTGGTAGGAAAACACCATCTATTGAACACCCCGTGTACCTCTCAATAGCCTTGTGGGGTGGGGTATGATTGTCCCCATTTTAAAAGGTAGAAATGGAGCCAGGGGACATTAAGGGCTGGCCCAAGGTCGTGCAGCCTGTAAGGGCCAATGCTGCGAGGGCAGTGGAGGCTGCCTGACACCCCGGGGGGTTCAGGTCCCTCTAGGGGGAGCCAGGCATGGACCATGCAGGAAGGTGTTCAAATTCCAGCTCTTGACATCCCAGCTGGGACACCCAGCCACATTGACCCGATGGCTCCTCTGTATCCTGGAGAGGGTGAGGAGTGCCAGGACGGGTGTGCACCTGTTTCTGCAGCGCACACCCACTGGGATGCCCGCACCCGACACCTGCCACACCCCGGGCTGCCTGCAAAGCACCCAGAGCAGGCAGAGGCTCATAGCCAGGCAGCTGCCCGCTTCCCGCAGCCCTGCCTCTGCCACCCAACCCCACCAGGCAGCTCCTGTCCTTGGCTGGTCGGGGGGTCGGCGTTTGTTTCACACCAGAGGAAGAAGGCTCCGCCTCACAGAGGACCCCAAACAGGAAGGGCGGCGGCCCAGGGGCCCAGGTCCGGGCCACCCCTAGGATAAACAGAGCCCAAGACAGGCAGGGAGAAGCGGAAGCCACCGCCACGTGTCAGACCAGGAACTTCCACCAGGACCACGTGGAATGGGGACCAGCCTCCTTGCTTCGACAGATAACCAAGATGACATATGAAAGAGAAACACCTGATGCACAGCAGGCATGGCAGGTTCTAGATGCTTCTGTGATTGTCACTGCTGCTGCTTCACCTTTCACACCTGCGAGAGAGCTTCTTACTTCCCCATTTTACTCTTCCTGCGAGCGGTAGCTGTCCACACAACCTCCACGGCCCAGCGGTGTCTGAGGAGTAGCTGACTTTATGGAAATCCCAGGGGACACTCGGTCAACTGTCTAGACTCCCTCTGCCGATAACGCCTGAAGTGACACCTAGACGCACCTGTGACCCAAGCGGGGAGCAGACGTGCTCGTCCCCACACCCCTTCTGGAGGCTGATTTAAAAAGTGTATCTAAGTATTGTGTCAGACTCAAATCACAAAATTTGTATTTATCCTCATAGTCACAGTGTAACTGCATACGAGTAAAGATATACTTGGACACTTTTTTAAATGACAACTGATTTTAAACACTACAGAATGAATGATGTCTTTACTTTTAGACACCATGTTTCCCTGCTGGTCCCAAGCAGGAGTTCTACGATTAACCGCAGTTTATATTTTTAAAATGGCACTTTATATAACTGAAAACTAATTACATTAAAACAGACAATTTTAAGACTTAAGAGTTCAAAATATGAAAGTTTATTTTACACAGCAAACTGAAACATCTAACAAACGTCATTTACATACTGCATATATAGACACCAGAATAATGCCATTCGATTATAAGAGGAAAGAGAGCTTTTAAATGTTAGAGTTTATAAACTTTAATAGAAAAACACATACGTGTACGATAGTCCCATCATGTTTAGAATATACTGCTATAATGAGAATATAATCCATAAGAAGTTGGCAGAACCCAGCAATAGCCTTTACTGCATATATTTTCAATATACAAAACCTGGTCAAGATAAGCTCTATTTTATACTGAGTTCTAATAGAGGTTAATTGTGAGGACATGGCCCTTTTCAAAATGTCAGCATTGTGCTTGAATCAGAGCGTGAATTGCTTCCTCAGAAATACATCCAACAATACCTTTTGTTAGAAGTTCCTGAAAGGCACGGTATGAAGTGAAAGGATTGCTTTGGTATACGAACTCAAGCCAGGTACAGTTTTGCTTGCCCTGATATATTTGCTACAACTACAGGAGGTGTTATACTGTATTAGATACAATAAGGCCATCCTCTTACACCTGTGTTACAATGAGCCATTAGTCCCAGAAAGCGAACCCTAGTAATTTATTATAATTCCATTTCTCACTGAGCACAATCCTACTCTGTGCTCCTTTGTGCTATAGAGAGGACTTCGGTTTCTTTCTTTCTTTCTTTTTTTAGATTTTAATTATTTATTTTTAGAGAGAGGGGAAAGGAGAAAGAGAGGGAGAGAAATATTAATTTGTGGTTGCCTCTTGCACACCCCCTACTGGGAACCTGGTCTGCAATCCAGGCATGAACCCTGACTAGTGATCGAACCTGCAGCCCTTTGGTTTGCAGGTGGGCGCTCAATCCACTGAGCCACACCAGCCAGGGCAGGACTTATTTCTTAAAAGATTCTGAAAGCTGAAAAACAGATGCAGTTAGCTCTTCGGAAAGAACCTGATCATGACTTGTACGGGTCAAAGCGATCTCAAATTGCGTTCTTGGATGATCTCCATTAATCATGTCTGAGCCCTAACAACCTACTAAAGTGGCGGGAGGGGTGGGAAATCATGTTTAAACAAGTGTTTGAGCGGCTCAGATCTAAAATACCTTTGGCTTCAAAGTTTCTGAAACGATTGACTAAATTTATACAAGACTTGACTTAGCAATGAGGCTTTCTTTCCTTTGGTTCAGTTATTCGAACTCCACTTTGTCTGTAAGAATCACGTATCCATCACTCAGCCTTTGCAACCGCCTTCCGGTAGCGAAGTACTGTTGCCGTCACCCACAGATTCAAAGCCAGCATGACCACAAAACGTATAAGGACTGAAATCAGTCAAAAAGAGAAAAAGTGCACATTAAATACAGTTGTCACATAATAGAACAAAGTCATTCTGCTCTAGAAACCTAAATAAAGTTTCACTCCCCCCACCCAGCCACAATGAAACTAAGAACTATGGGCCATGGGAACTTGAACAACTTTACTTCCAAATACAGTTTCCAAAAATTTCTGGAAAAATGATCTTCCTCCCATCATGACTACCACTGGCCACTTGGCCCGACGTCATGAATCATAATTTATCACTTTCAATGTTTAAATTGGAGGAATCTGGTTGTGGCTGATATTATAACTTTTTAAAACCACTTTACTCATTTTTAAGGGTGGTCAGTGGTGTCAGAACACTCCGTGTAAAGGAAAGGTTGTGTAGAGCATTCTGCTCAGATAATTCTGAAAACGGGCACAAACATCCAAGCATAGTTTACACTGAGGCAGCCATGAAAATGTGGCTCTAAAAAAAGACGTGATGGTGACTTGAGGAACGCTCTCCTGATAAAGAAGGTTCCTGAGACACAGCACGTCTCTGTGGTTGGAAACCACCCACGCTAGCCAAGCTGTTTTGAAAGGTTATCTCCTGATGCACTGATCACATTCAGGAACAGTTGTCACCTGAGACATAAAACAAGTCACAATGCACAAATTTCTCAATCCTCAAAGCCTGATTTTCAGTTTGTAGGTCAGTCTGGTTTCATTATGTCTGACTCTTCTTTCCATGCCAAGAACTCGGGTCCCGGGACAAAGGCACAGACCTGTCTCACTTTACCGAAGTTGACCTTTGACCGCAATGCGTTTACCCGCCTCTCAGAGCTGACGGACTGCATTTGAGCCGAAGCTACCACCTCCAGGGGTTAACGTGCATCCCGCAGCTCTGCGGCCATGTTCCTCAAGTACCAATGAGCTCAGTTACTTAAACAGGGTCTATGTGTCAGGGACATATTTCGTAGAATGGGTGGCCCCCATCTGTTTTAATCCTCTCCCAAAATCTTTTTTATGTACACATTTGGGAGTTAAAAACTCAGCCTACGGAACTACTAATCTTTTCAGGGCAACCCAAGTATCTTCTCCTCCATCACAGTATCCCTTTAAAAAAAAAAGAAAGAAAGGAA
>PVJD01011983.1:8239-42764 GCA_004026545.1 Mormoops blainvillei | reverse complement strand
CTATAATGTAAATTGAAAATAATCAAGGCATAAAGCAATACATAGAGTATGTTCACAATTTGTTAAAATATGTAAGTATGCACAACAAAATATTAATAATGTTTATCTTTGGGTATTAAAATCTCAAATAAATTTCCCCCTTTGTAATATTTCCAGAATCTGAATATTTTAATACTATATTTAAAATAAATTATTATTTTATTTATTAAATATATAGTAAACATGCATATTACTGTTTATAAATAATGAGTAATAGCATTTTCTTTTTCCACCAATAAAGCAATATCTAAAATTAATATATTTACTAAGACATATGATCAATATTATCCACAAATTCCTAATAGAATCTTTGAATATCCTTATATATCAAACAATTTTGAAATTTAAATATTGTACATGAATTTTAAAAGATGTAGAGCACTGAGAAAGTTATAATGATCACTGTAGAGAAAATTATCACTCCAGTAAGAATAGTATCTGATCAGCCTAAAAATAAAAGAGAGAATGAATACTCAAAATTCTTCCAGGTGAAATCTCTTAGGAGCATGAAATGAGTGGAGTGTAAATTAATAAAATTTTTAAACAAATTCATTTTTTCTTGTACTACTTGAGTGTCTATTGTGTGCAGGGAAATACCTCTATAGGTCTAAATTCAAATTGTTAGTTTGGAAACATAAAATCTAAGTTAGCATAAAAAATTTTTCTGTTTGCTATACTGAATCATTTTTAAATGTCTAATAGTATTTTCCAATTAATGTATGTAATTTATATGTACCTACCTTAAACTTTTGATATAAGTTATTTGAGACTGAATTTTCAGTAAACGAGCCTTCTCCGTTTTTGTCACATCATGGGAAGCAGACAGAAAAATTAAAACAGAAAGCTCATTAACATTAAAATGTCAGCTAGAACACTGCTATATTTCAATTTAGGTTCTTCCACAGCTTCTAACAGATACAATTCATTTGCTTTAAATTTTTTTTTCAATTTTTAAGGGACTAAATAGAAAATGAAGAAGAGAAAAATTAAAATCAAAGCTTTTTGAGGACAATGTTAACCATGTAAAATTGTCTAATCAATCTTTTTTCATAAACATTATCAATTTTACTATATCCTTCATGCCTACATTTTTATATAGCCACTGTATTCTTTCTGAGTAATGTTCCTTGCTAAGTGTGGAAATAATATATAACTGTGATAGAGAAGTTGGAAAATAGACAACTGCACAAGGAAGAACACACAAGTCGCCCACAAGTTTACTACCCAGGTTTTATATTGTTAAAATTTATAAACATTAATTATCTATAATGTTTAAAACAAAAGTGAAAACACCTATTATGAGAATGCCTGAACAACAATCAAATTATCAGGGATGGAATTGCACTAATTAAGAGTCAGTAACTAAAATAATTAAAGGAAATTAAGCATTCACTTAGATCAGTTCTTAGCACAAATAAAGGAAAATATCACTACCATTTAGAATTGCTTGTAAAATCCAATTTGGAAAGTAAATATGTAATTCATTGAGAAGATGTTTCAGCATGGACCTGACGGAAGCAAAAAAGCCATTTACTCATTTAGATCAATGAATAGCCTACTAGTTCCTTAATGTAATTTGTCTATATTCTTTGCACTGAGATACTCTATAATAATAAAGCAAGCCTAATAAAATTATTTCAAGTGAACCACCATTTGTATAGGAAGAAAAGATTTTTTCAAAGAAAAGTAAGAGAATTAGAACTTTTCAATTATCCAGTCAGGAAAGTAAATATAAATGAAACAAAAACACAGTGTATGGTTGTCCACTCACTAAGTCCTGACCTGAAAGCAGCCCTGATATGTGCTACATCACCAAAGAGAAATGCAGAGAAAGTGTACCAACAAGTTGCCTCACACCACACAACTCACACCACATCTGTGAATCTCACTTTTATGTCATGTGTTCAAGAATAAAATCCTCTAATGTCAATGATTTTGTCTGAAGGCAATGGGGTCTGCTTGGGTGGTACTGTTTTATGTCCAATATTTCACCAACATTCACATAAGCCTCAATAAAAGATGTTAGTTATTTCCTATTCATTAAACTACTGATTTTATTTAAAAGTAGAAGCTTGACAGCATATAAAGGAAAGAATAGTTTACCAATCTGAATAAATATGTCTTGCTAGCTGATACTATGCATCATGCCAAAAAAAGGCCAGATGGATTTTTATGAATTAGGGAAGTAAGTTGAGTATGTCTGACTTACATACTGACCATTTTAGTAGCAAATATTGTGGAATGGCATGCTCAACATTGATTCCAATTTCCTTGTGTTATCCTTCTAATGCTATAGTAGCCATAAAGTTGCCCCCTCCTCCAAGTTCCCTTGTAGCTAGGGGTTCTGGATATGATTTAAGCTCTGCCAATCACATGTCCTCAAGATTTGAATTCAGAACTGAGTTAATAGGGAGAGAGGCAGGGCATGTGGCATCGTTTGTGCTGCTGCGGACAGAGCAGAAGTGTTGGTCCCAGAGTTGGTACTGATTCAGCAGATGCACCTTCCTGACCATGGTAGCAGTTGCTTTAATAACCCAGTTGGGCAGTGAGGCTTCGGAAATTCATCCTGGTGCACCTGCCTCCTCAGGTTAGAGTCATCTCTTGAGTCCTTCGGATAATCCTGGGGTCTATGTACAACATATGTAATAACATATGTATATAATACATCATTTTTTGCTTAAAACAGCTGCAGCATATTCTGTTCCCTGTAATTGAATCCTGACTAATAAGATGATTTTTTCAAAATTCAGCTTAGAGTGGCCCAGGGACAATAAGAGACCCAGATCATCAATCAGGAGAGGCACACTTTTTCAGCAATTGTGACTACTGCTCGAAGTGGAAATTAGTTGTGCTCTCAAAGAGATGACACATAATCCTCCAGGTCTGCAGAAAATCAGGTACCTGGATAGACTCCTGTGACTGTCAATCAGGAGACATGGTCTCTCCCAGGCTACTGGAGTCCAAATCCAACATTTGGTTGTGATAATTGGTTCCAACTAGGAGAAACTTGCCATACCTAATAAAACTCTGTGGACAGAGAAAATAAACAGTAGGGCAAAAATGAGGCATAGATCAGCTATGTTAAGGGATTTAACAATAGTTTAATGTCCAACATTTATCATCTAATTGCCCATGCTATTCCTGAAACCAATTACTAAACTCCAGAGATTATGAGATCCTTATTAAAGCAACATGAAAAATTTGGACATTTAAAATAAGGTTAATACTAACAGCAGGGCCTTTCAGTAGATCTAGGAAAGGGAAATTCTCTAGAAGCCACTGATTCACCTTTCCATTGGTCTTTACATCTCTGCTGTTCTCTGTGAGACTTTATTATACTAGGACCAGTTACAAAGCTCAGAGAAATAATTTTGAATTGATGGTGTTGATTTGTGATTTGGCTGCTTCTCTCATGGGCAGCTCCCCCTCATAGAGTAAGAGGGAATCACTCATTTAGGCCCTGGACCTAAACTGACAAGTACAGTCTATAAGCAAGCAGTTGTATGTTATAATCATAGAAAAAATATTACAATTCCAACTTTGAAAACTCTTGTTTCTAAGAAACGTCATCTAACTATAACTAATAACTTTCTCAAGTAACATCAAGTGAATATAGAGCTAATGTGTAATAAATAAAAGAAAGATAACCTATGATAAGTATAAAGCCTCAAAAACATTGATAAATTACTGAAATGTGAAAAACATCAGAGAAAAAAGTTATTTCAAGTGACCGCTGTTGAAACAGTGATATAAGAATCAACATTATCCACATAATATTAATTACTAAGTGCAAAGAAGCTCAACTTGTTTTATTTATTCAGGCAAAGAACAAGTAAGTTCAAAATTAACTGCTTGCTTGAAACGTATTTAAAAGTTTTGAAGTCAGAATGAGGTTTTAAAATTTTTAATGTACCTATTTAATTTTATGCTTGGTATGAAGCCATCTATAACTTTCACAGGATATTAACCATAATCACCTCTGAGTATTTCAGTGTTCAGTCATTTCTTTGCCTCTCAAGTCTAGAGCAACCTTGGTTGCTTTTGTAGAATTAGTCATTTGCCCTGAATACTCCCCAAGACCACACGATATAGTCCCCAAGATTCTGAGGAGAAGCTATCTGGATATCAAAGACACTTTAGCTGTCAAGAGGCTACTCAGTGGGATCACAGATGAGCTCGAAATCAGACCGGCTGAGTCAGAACAGGTACAAGAATATTAAAAAATACCTGACTTGCTATTCAAGTTCTCAGAGACTTGAGGTAGCAGCCAGGGCAGGCAATGCTACTCGTTGGTTCAGCCAAGGAAGATTGTTTTTAACTGCTTAGTGAATTCACTTCTGTCATATTGGCTAACAAGGTGGCAGAGAGTTGGGATGTCTCCTTCTAATCAGTGAAATAAACTTTAGATCACCTGGAGGAATCTTTCTGGAAGCTAATTAATTTATTTTAAAAGATTAAACTGAGGTAATTAACAATGTTTATCAAGAAAGTCAAAAAAGAGATCAAAGACATGCTCCACAGAATTTTAGAATGATCACTCTTAAAACTGCCACCTGTCTCTATTTCAGTCAGTATAACTTCTTACTTCAGAATTTCTCTGGATGTCATTTAAATAGGAATTCAAAAACATGTCTCAGTTATAATGAATATTTGATTCTCTGGCAAAGGATATGACTGAATTCATTGCTTAAATCTCACAGTTACAAATAAGATTATTTTGAGTTTAATATTGAAGGAAGCCTCACAAATATTTCCTCTTCATCAACCCATTAAGTTAATATGTAGAAACTGACCACACTTATGTATAGAAAAGAACTGAGGAGGGAATATATTCAGGGAATTTATAATCATCTCTATAAACTCACCCCTTCAGCATATAAATTAGAATTTTGTTCAGAAATGGGCCTTCTGAGGCAACATCACTTCCCAATTCATTTCTCAGAACTCAGTGGTCCTAAGGCCTCTAAAGGCTTAAAAATGGTTAATGATGAGATTCCACGGTCCATGACACATCAAATGCTAATGACAATTTCAAATGGTAAATGACACACAGAGTATTTGATAACAAGCTGCTACATTTTAAAATTTGTTTCACACTAATAAAAAAAAGTTTAAAGAATGCAGCAATCACCCCTTAATAGTTTTCTGAATCATAAACTACCCAATAATGACTCCAGAAGCAAAATACCCATAGTCGAAGTCAAAACGATTAAATCATGAAATCATTTTAACCAGAAGAAGCTTTGAAGGCTTTCTAAGTATACATTCGCCCAAAAATGGTCAGAACTTTCCTTTTCTTAAATTTTTTTCTTAAATCTAGAAAAAACATTATGCCAGTGATTACAATTTTTTTAATCCAGACAATTACCAATTATAATTTTTTTAACCAAAAGAACCATTGAAATCCTTCAGCATATGGTTTCTAACCTAAAATTTGTCACTTAGCCATTTAAGTTGACTTGTTGGCCTGACCTTGCAAAGCTGTTCTCTTTGCTCGGGCTGAGGAGAGCACTTAACCAAATCTCTAACCCTGTTCTCCGGGCTTTAATTCCCTCCATGACATTCTTCAGCTGAGTGACTCAGAACATTGCTCTGGTAAAGTATTAACAGGATCGATTTTGAAGAGATTTCAGGACTTAAACTCAAAACCAGATTCAAATTCTGCCTTTGCCACTAACCGAGTATGTGCCCTAGAGCAAGTTATTTAATTTTTCTGAGCTTGTTTCTTCATCTCTAAAATGGGGATAATCATTACCTACCTCAGAGGTTGCTGAGGATTAGGTGAGGTGATCCTGCAACTGCACACACAGTAGACACAACAAATGTTTGTTGAAGTTCCTTATCAATAATTATTTTCTTAGTGCTTAATGTATCCCAGGCTCCATGCTACATGCTGGGGATACGATGATAAGAAAGACATAAACAATCCCACCCCCGAGAAGATGATATTCAAGTGGGGAATATAGAATAAAAACAAATAAAATAATTACAAATAATGATGTGTTTGCTGGAAACGAAGTATACAATAAGGGAGGGAGAAGGTCACAAAAGCCTTCTTCGAAGAAGTGGCATTTAAACTAATAACTGAAAGATGACAAGGATCTGACCAATAAAATAGGAGGAAGGGTATCAAGGCAGAAAAAAATAACAAGTGAAAAAGCTGTGAGAAAAGTAAGAGCTTAGAAGTGAAAAGAAAGTTCAGTGCAAACAGAGCACAGAGCCGGGGGGAGTACGGCAACGAGGTGCACAGGGCTTTGGAAGCTACGGTAAGGAGTTCCCAGAGAGTAATGTGACTCCATTAATAAGAAGCACAAAGGGTCATTTGCTCATGTCCCAGTCAGGGGTCTTGTACTAGTTCAGTTCAACTTCCCAAGTATAAAGCAAAGATTTCCCCCACTCCACCAGATATTCAAGGGACCACTTCTTTTTTTCATAGCTTTATTTATGTGAGTCATATCATTGCGCAAAAGAACCCCGGAATAGCCACAGAAATAAGCCAGCAGTTTGGGCTGATGGGGTGACACTCCTGCTGCACAAGAACAGGCAAGAGGGCTGACAGACAAATTCTCACCAAGCATTGATGACAGATATAAACAGGGGGTGAGGAGCACTGGTTCTATGACAGCTGGCAGGCTCTGGTCAATGACTGAAACTTCCACAAGGGTCTTGGGAGTCAAACACCTCCCCTCACTGTGGGTTTCACTGCCTCTGTGCCGTAACGAGAGATCAGCAATCTTTGGAAGGCTTTGGTTCCTGTGGGTCTACACTCTCCATCTAGCTGCAATGTGCCTACGGGAAAACAAGGCACAGTGCTCCTCAGTGTGGGCCTCTAAAACATAATCTCTCACTCCCCCGTCTACACACACACACACACACACACACACTTCACAGCCTTTAGTCCACACCTGTGAAAGTTCTTTCTCTTGTCTCGTCCTTCCTCCTAGCAATTTCCCGGTAGACTCTATGAGCCCATTAGTACAGTAGAAGCTAAACCATCCCAAAACTTGTGCCCCCTTCCCTAAAAGACCAAAAAGAGCTTCATGTCAAAACCTTCCAGGGAAGAAAAAATGAGACACAGACTTTTTCATTTTAAAGAAAGCTGAACACTCATATCCTTCAATAAACATGTTTAGAGCACTCTCATTACCGTGTAAAATATAAATTAGAGGAGGGTAGAAGCGAAGGAAGGGAGAGCCATGCAGAGTCTGTGGCAGCGGCCCTGATGAGAAGTGAGGGGTGAAGTAAACAGGTTATAGGAGACTGGAAAGACGTGGATATACCTGGAAGACATTTTTGGACATACAACAAAAAGGATTTGCTGCTGAATTAGAGGCAGTAGGCGAAGCATCAATGAGGTGAGTTATGATGCCATTTCCTGTCAGAAAAAAAATTAAGGAAAATAACACTTTTAAGAAAGGTCTAAAGTTTAACCCTAGACATGTTAAAGTTTTGACACACCAAGTGGGGATGTCAAGAAAGCATTTGACCATCAGAATAGAGATCCAAACTGGAGGTATATATTTGGGCATTATAAATATGAAGATGTTTAAAGCCATGGGAATGGATGAGTCACCCAAGCAGAGGGTAGAGTGGGGGATAAAAACCCAGGTCCGAGGCCTGAGGAGCCTCATGGAGGGAGATTGGGTAGAATTGAAAGAGCCAGGAAGGGAAGGAGTGGAGAGGAGGGAAGGATGTTGAAGGAAGATGGCTACCATGTTCCCATTATCCTTCTCCCAAAGCTAAAGTGTGCCATGGTTGTTCTACCATTCCTTAAATATGCAAGATTTTATTTTCTCATTTTTTTCCAGTGCAGAAGAGGAAGCTTTCTTTTTGTTTTATGCAGACAAAGTCTTTGGTTTATTTCACTTTTATATTTCTGTTTATTTTTCACTGGAAAGCTATTAAAATCAAAATTAAAACAAATCATGTTATTTTTATAATAACTTATCTGAATAATAAGGGGGTAAAAATTCTAACTTTTAGAGAAACAACTATTTCAAGACTAAATTAATTCATTGGATCTATAATATTTTAAAATCATAAACATCATTTCCCCCATATTTTTAGATGACATATAAGATAATTTTAAAAATCATGTTCGGCATTCTATGCCTACATGAAGGGACCGCGCTAAGAAAACATCTATATAAGGAGAATTCAGGTAGCATTTTTACAAACTGAGCCTTTCCCTAATCACAACCACAGCACCCACTTTAGTTACTCCCATTGAGAGAAGTCAATTTTATCATGCACGTCAGTTCCATTCTACTAAAAGGAAAAATATTCTTTAGAAACCATTGTTTCAGAGGTTCCTCCTCTACGAAATTAGAAGATGATAAAAGACCTGCTCCATAAAGATAAGATAAATAGCCAATATTTATTAGTAGCAACATTAAGCATCAAACACTGAATGTAAACTGAGGTAAAACCATCACATGGATTAATCCATAGTGTGCCAACTGGGAAGTCTATTTCTTTTTTTTTTTAATTTTTCAAATAAAGTTTACATTCAATATTATTTTGTATTAGTTTCAGGTACAAAGCATCATAGTTAGACAATCATATACTCTACAAAGTGTTCCCAATATTTCCAGCACCCACCCGACACCGTACATAGTCACTATGATATTATTGACCATGTTCCCTGTGCTGTACTTTACGTCTCTGTGACTATTTCATAACTGTGAATTTATACCTTTTAATCCCTACACATTTCCTCCATCCCTCCAAACCCCTCCATGTGGCAACCATCAAAATGTTCTGTCTATGATTCTGTTTCAATTTTGTTTGTTTATTTTGTTCTTAGATTCCACGCCTAAGTGAAGTCATATTTGTCTTTCTCTGACTTATTTTACTTAACATAATACTCTCTAGGTCCATTCTTGCTGTCACAAATAGTAAGATTTCATTCTTTCTATGGCCAACTAATAATTCTTTGTACATAGGTACCACCACTTTTTTATCCACTCATCCTATTGATGGATACTTGAGTTGATTCTCTATCTTGGCTATTGTAAACAACACGGCAATAAACATAAGGGTGCACATATTCTTTCAAATTAGTGTTTTGGGTTTCTTCAGACAACTCCCCAAAAGTGGAATTGCTAGGTTATAAGGCAATTCCATCGTTAACTATTAAGGAAATTCCATACTGTTTTCTACAGTGGCTGCAACAGTCTGCATTCCCACCAGCAGTGCATGAGGGGTCCCTTTTCCCCACATCCTCGCCACCATTTGTTGTTTATTGATTTATTGACGATAGCCATTCTGACATCTATGAAATGACATCTCATTTTGGTTTTCATTTGCATTTCTCTGATGATAAGTGATGTTGAGCATCTTTTCATGTCTATCAGCTATCTGTATGTCCTCTTTGGAGAAGTGTTTATTCTGGTCCTCTGTCCATTTTCTTAATTGGATTGTTTGGAGGGTTTTGGTGTTGAGTTGTATGAGTTCTTTATAAATTTTGGATATTAACCTCTTATTAGATGTATTATTGGTGACAATCTCTGGGAAGTCTGTTTCTCTAAGATAAATTCTTCTAGATTACCAAATTACATTAGGAAAATCACTCACTTAGTGAAATTAAAATAAATCCTACAGTCATACATAGCTTTTTCTCATACTACTTTACATCCATTTTTCCACTTACCTAATTGTATTAGAGACGTCTTTTATGTCTTCGTTTAGAGTTCTTGAAGTCACATCTATAATTCTACCCTAATGCTAGGCCAGGACTGTCAGAAACCAGAGTAAAGGTCCATAATTTACCTCCATTGGAATCACCAGGAGGATGTGTCAAAATGCAGATTCCTGGACCCCAGCTCAAACATATGGAATTAGCATGATATTTGTAAGGAGACATGATATTTGTGACAGCTCTTATAGGCCCTTCAAACTATATCAAGGAGTTAATGAATCCAAAGGTATACATAACTACCTAAGAGCTATGGGTTGATATATCTTCTATTACTCACATTATTGTTTGGAAACTACTGCCTTAAAATTGGTTGAACAAAGGGGAAAGTGTCACCCTGGCTAAACCTCCATCTTTTAACAGAAGCAGTTTACAGCTATTTTATCCTAAAATATCATGGCAGTGCATACCTTACGTATTTTCACTGAACCAAAGCAAAAATTGGGGGATTTTAAAACTAAAAGACTTTAGAAGTTATACCTTGTACAAAATAAGCTGAGAAAAAAATATACCAAAAATATGTTAAAAACACAAAGGCCTGAACAGTCACAGGTGTCATTCTCCTCATTTATTTAAACAAAACTAATAGGTCTAGTAATTAAACCTCAAATCTTTATTTTATAATAAAAACATTCATCACATTTTTAATGAAAAGGTTTTTATTTTAAGGAGTTATTTTAAATATATGAAATACAAAATTATTGTAGCTTCACAAGTAATTTACTTTTGATGAATACATGAAGATTTGTACATCTGTTAAGTAGAAACACAATAATATATTTTTAAATGATATCAAAATATAATTTAAAATTTCACATATTGCTTCATAGATTTCTAAAATTGAATCTCAAAAATATTTTAAAGTATGAATTTTATACTTTAATGCTATGAATTTTATAAAAGAGAAAATTTTTCTTTTTTCAAAAAAAGTGGAATATTTAACATGTATATAGCCAATACTTTTGCGTGACATAAACAGTTAAAAAATATTAAATATTTACTTAAAACCATCTTGCAGAATTTTCAAATTTCTTTTTCTTTTACAGTTTCAAAAAATACTTATAGCTGTGTTTAAGTCTTACAGGGACTTAATGTCTCCGATTAAAATAAAGATGTCACGTCCAATTTTGATCCTCCTAACCAATAACTGTAAGTCATTTCTTAGAACTAGGTCTTCATGTAACAGGTAGGGACAGGCTGTGCCATTTGTACACTTCACAATCTTAGAAACATTTTATAACCGTGATATGTGTAAGGACTTCTAATTACTCTGACACCTCTTTTAGTTTATGTCAAGAAGATAATAAATGTTCATTTTACACAGAGCCCTAATACTTGGGGCTAGGAGTTAACAGCATCCCCTCCCTCTTTATTCACTCATAGCTTCTAACCTGTTACTTCCATGAAAATAATAATAACACAATTGGTATCCATATATTTTTAGATATATCAGAAAGTAAGAGGGTAATTATATGATCAAACTTTGACATCTTTGGTAGATAACTGTGCTCAATTAAGAAGATCCATCATTTTGAAAACATCTTTTGCAAATGAAATTCATTTTGCTGCTGTGCTAGATAGGCAGCGATAACTGTCCTACCAGGAAGACCCTCTCTAGCCCCGATGAAGGCCTATAACAATAACATGGACCTACATAAAGCATGCTTTACATGAAAACTATCTATTTGTTAAAGTCACAGGGAAAATACTGTGACTTAAAAATAACTTGGAAAAATTAAGTTATCTCTATTTAGTTAATTATCTCTATTTAGTTAGTCATATTATATATTGGATATATTATATATCCAATAATTTATCATTGCATTCTTAACTTTATAATTTTAATCTTAATTGTATAATTTTATAATTGAATTTTTAAAGAGTTGTACAACATATGATTATATAATTATATTTTTGAAACATCACAAAAACCCAAAATGCACCTATTTGTAACCATTAGCATGTGTACATTTTATAAGGACCAAGCTATATTCAAAGTCCCATTGAGTCTAATGCCAATCATCATCTACATACTCTGCCATGAAGAAAACATACAGTGTGCTCAGTGTCCACTGAAAGATGCAGTTTTGCATGGAAGGAAATCAAGAATAAAATAACCTTTCTCCAATGGGCTGGGTACAGGGGGCGGGGAGGGTCGGGACTACAGAACAAGAGAAAATGACAGAGGCCTTCTGAAAATGTTAAGTGGTGCCAATGAAATGCCATGTTTTTAAAAATACATGAATTGTCTCATCACAGCAGATGGGAAGCCCACACTATTAGACTGTGACAACTAAAAAGAGTGTGCTCCTTTTGTGCACTGAGAGTCACCAAAAGTCACGCAGTTCACAAATACATATATTTTTAGGTAAGGGAACAGGATGAGATAAAGAAACTGACCTTGCTGTCAGTTTAGCAATACGGATAAGAGACGAAGTCAATGGAAGGAAAAAAAATCTGTTAGTATCAAAGCACCTGTGCTCAGCTGAAGCCCTTAATATTGATAACGGCCCATTTAATGCTGACTATTACAGTTACTGCTGTACACGGGCATCGGACCCTTACACCAAAGTCAGAGAGGGATGATGGTGAGCACACTCACTTTGTGAAGGACAGATTCCATAAATCACAGGGAATCCGCACCAAGTGTCAATCTTTATGCATGCCCAGAAAGAAAGAAGAAACTGAGATCTGTCAATAATAAAAACAACTTATCATTTCAAATCTAACTTCTGGTGCCAAGAAATTTATTTTGTTGTCCAAACTAAAATATTTCTGTGGGCCTCCTAAGTCATCCAGTGACTTTCCTTTTAGTATGTGGCCTCCTAAGAGAAGAGATATTAAGATTAACAGGCATTCGGGGACCTCCATTTAAAATAAAATAAAATAAAATAAAATAAAATAAAATAAAATAAAATAAAATAAAAAATAATAAAATAAAATAAAAATAAAATAAAATAATAAAATAAAATAAAATAAAATAAAATAAAATAAAAAATAAAATTAAATTTAAAAAATAAAATAAAATAAAAATAAAACAAGCAGCAACAAACTACAGCCTGAGCTGGATCCTGTTTTCAAATGATGGGCAAGAGCAAGAAGACAATCCACACTCTATAATTACTTTCTGTTACACATTAATGACTAAAATAGCTTCTGTGCAGGTTTTGGATTAATGAGACAGAATATCAGCTACATAGCGTTAAACTTATGTGAAAGGGGAGTGGATGACAGTAAAAAGTTGCCCCAGACAACAAGAGCTATTGAAACATTAGTTAAGCATGAAAAGCAAACTACTTCTGATTTACATCTGATGTATCCTAGAATACATCACTCATAGGCAACCATTTCTGATTACCATGGCAGCCCACAGCGCTCTCCAACTAATGCTTCAGAAAAATGCTTGGTCACACCAGGCTCTGCCTCATTACATGATCTTTGTTGAAACCATTCCTTTCCATTTCTCTCACTTATGTAAAATGTCAAATGAAAGTGATAAGACAATCATTTGCCCTCAATTTTCTCAATAACATAAGGTTTTTAGAGAGGGTCTGTTAGAACTTTAGAATAATAGGCCAATATATTTTCTCAATACTCCTTCCCCTTTTATTTCTATTCGAGGGAAATCTATTTCTGACGGTATCTAGTCTAAAGTTTAGGGGAGTTAAAAGCATTGCACTTTCACCCAAAAAGTGCTCTCAAACATACTTATTTTCTGAGTAAATCTCTTTCAAAAGAAAAGTTCTACTTTTCCCTGGAGTGCTTATAAAGGTTAACATAAAAAGTAGGTATGGATAGAAAAAGACAAATAACGTTTTAAAAACTGTTTTACAAATATCAAGTATAAGTGGTATCTACCCTATCTGCTTTTTCACCCATCTTCCACACATGCAAACAATTACACAGCACAATAAATTTCAACAGCAGGTTTTAAGAAGCAATTTACAAAGAAGTAAAAAATAAAAGTCAATCGATTCTTGTTTTACAAGGAGAAAGTAGACCATAGACATCAACAGGCTATAGGAATCTTCCTCCCCTTACTCAGTGGATTAAAAATTAAAACAATGTTTCTAGACCTCTGGGAGGTATAATTCACATTTCATTTCCTGAGTATATCCTGTTCAAGCCAGTATAACAAAATGAAGATGCTATGAAGCAAATTATACTCCAATCCTAATTTCCACTGTATTAAGATTTTGCAAAAGAAATATAAAACTATGGCAATCAATTTTATATGTGGAAAACAAATCATGGGTATTAATGGGGATCAATATCATCTACCCAGAAATATTCCCTAAAACTTACTTTAAAAATAAATTTTGAATGAATATTAAAATTGATCAAATTTTAGGCAATTTATCTTAAGCATACTATACATTCGGCTGCATTAAAAAGTACCCAGAAATCAAAACCATTATTTCAAAAACTGTATTCCAAACACATATAACCAAACCAGAGTCCATAACAGTGGCTAATAGTGGATCTTACAGGGTTTTCTAAAAAGAGAACAACGGTTCATTCCTCCAGTGATGGGCCATCCACATCACGGTCATCCTCGCCTGGCATCGCCGATGGCTCCCCAAGCATCAAAGACAAATTCATCCGGGAATGCAAAGTCTCCAAGAGTTTGGTCAAGGGCCACAGCAAATTCATCTGGATTGCCTTTGTCCTTTCCAGCTTCAAATATTGTGGAAGCTATCAAAAATAATTTTTAAAAATTATTGATACAAGAGACAGCATCAGAAGACTGAGGAAAATAGCACCATAAAAATTTACTTTCTAAAAGTAACATGCATCAAATATCACACATTTCTAGTACCAGTTTAAACAGTAAGATACTCTCTGTCGCATATCAAGGTAGCAAAGATCTTTTTAAACAATCTGTCCACTGCTCCCAGGTTTGCAGCCGCCACCCCTGCCCTCTCCTCCACCTTAGAGCCCTTCCATGGAGCGAAACTCCTGAAAGACAACCCTGTGGCTAACCCTCCCAGGAAACAGTACATCCCTCCCTCCACCAGCCCCCACCCTCAACTATGATGGTACCTTGTCCTCCCGCCCCAAAGGAAAAAAGGCAAAGGATAACAGCTTTTAACGGGTTAATCAAGCCAGGAAGAAGGGTAGGAAGATATCTTTCTATTCATGGAATCAAGGTAACATTTTCTGAGCCCCTTTCCAGGACAGAAAATGAAGATGGTGCCCTTGTTCTGTTTTTCTAGTAAATTGCCTGGATCCTGTGTTACATGTCTGAGGAACCGGCAGGTCCAGGAGTACACATTCCCACGGGAGCTGCCCCAACTGGCTGGGAGCCCATGAGGCTCAGCTGGCGTTTTTCTAAGCCCCGTAAAAGCACGGGCAGCCAGAAAAGAGGTAGTGTGGGTGTGACTTGGGACTTGGGGGAAGAGCCTCCAGGTAAAAGGGAAACACCAAACCCCAGCCTCTCCTTTCCTCTCAGGTTAAGGTTGAACAAATCAAAGGTTGTGTGATTTCTCTGAATGAGCCCAGAGGTCTGGTCTTTCAGCTAAAACCCACCAGGGCTCTTGGGAGCATTTATAAACTGTTCCTTATCTCAAACAGCTCAGTATTAATGCACACAGGCTATGGGGGAGGGGGATTCCATAGAAGGGCACCACAATCAGAGCAGAAGTAGGGTGTAGATGGGGGTGACCTGGTGCAGGGATCAAAGCCCTAATAAAGTAAGGAAGGCTTCCACGCAGCTGGACAGCCTGCGTGGAGAGTCTAGGTGTGGTAAGGGCTGCACTGGGTAGGGTGCGGACTGGGGATGGGGGTGAACAGCCGCCATGCTAATGAGAGACTGGCTGCATACCTGGAGACTGATCACATAAATACACACACACACAAACACAAATATATGGAATAATGGGAACCAGGTTTGTCACTGTCAGAGAAAGATAAATAGGAAAAGGGAAAAAACTAGAACGGAATTGGAATTTTATATATATATGTATATATATATACACACACACATATATATAAAGAAATTAAACATATAGAGGTAATTTACATGCACACACATTCCTCAATCCACTCAGGAACAGGCAAGTACAATATGAACCAAGAACATATTCTGCCAGAAAATAAGAAAGTGTCGAAAGTGGTTGGAACATGTGAAAAAGGCACAGAAGTTAGAGTGAAGAGCTCCCACTGACCAAATCAGGGATAATCTGAGCATCAGAATAAGCGGTATAGTAATAGATTATAGTGCCACTGAACAAAACAGGAAACCATGAATCCAAAATGAAATTTCAATTGACTGACTGACAGGTGGAAGGAAGGAAGGACGTTGATTCATGAGGAACAGGATATTTACATAGTTTCAAAATATCTCCACCAAATACTTGTTAATTACAAAGAGCATAACTTGACAGTAGAGCTTAACACACGCCACCTTAAATAAGTCATCAACATGAACAATATCAATAACAGAACAAATCAAAATCCTGTGCCTCCTGATAAGATGTAATAAAAAGAATATGCACCACATTTGTGATATTTCTGCCAAAGAGGTGTAACCTGAATGAACTGTGAAAAAGAACAGACAAACCAAAATTGAAGGACATTCTGTAAAATAACCAGCTTGTACCCTCCAAAAGCATAAAAATCATGAAAATCAAGAGTAGGAAACTGTTCCAAATCAGGTCAAAGTAACACAGGATTCTGAGCACAACCCTTTACTGCGATGGATGTTAAGACATCTGGTGAAACACCAACAGGATATGGGTATTAGATGGGAGCAATGCATCGATGTTAACTTCACTATGTGAATGTTTCTATTGTGGTTAGAGAATACCTTTTGGTTTTTTAATTATTTTTAAATTCATCATTAATTATAGTTGACATACAATATTGTATTAGTTTCGTATGTACAACATTGTGAATCATGCATTTATATCCCTTACAAAGTGATCACCACAATAAGTTCAGTATCCATCTCTCACCATACATAGTTATTATGATATTATTGACTCTATCCCCTCTGCTATACATTACATTTCCATGACTTATTTTATACCTGAAAGTTTGTGCTTGTCACTCCCCATCCCCTTTGTATAGGAAATATGTACTGAAGTATTTGGGGAAGATGGGATATCATTATAGTAATAAATTCTGAAATGGCCCAAGAGAAAAGTTTTCGTACTCTATTTGTAACTTTTCTGTAAGTTTGCGATTGCTTCAAAAAAATTTTTTTTGAAAGCATGAAGTGTGAGGAGAAATTGAATCTCTTGTCTTTATTATTATCCCCCTTTCTCCCACTACCCCCTAAGCCTCAGCCATGATCCAAATGCTTTTTCATTATCATTAACCCAGAGGCTGACACTTCAAACAGGGGGGAAGTCAGCAGCTGCATCTGGACCTCCACTGCAGCCCAAGGGCCCTGCCATGTTTATTAAAACTTTTATAAACTATTTTAAATGATATGCCAAGGCTGGCCTGAATACAGTGAAGCAAACACCCTGATACACTGATTTGACTTTGTAAGTCTGGCTTTTGAAAAACAATTTGGCAGCAAGTATCAAAATCCTTTAAAATATTCATATCATTTGATCTACTGACATTTCCACTTCTGGGAATCCATACTTTTTTCTTCCAGTTTTATTGAGATATAGCTGACGCACATCACTGTATAAGTTTAAGGCATATAGCATAATGATTTGACACATATACACAGGGTGGGCTAAAGTAGTTTACAGTTATGAATATGTGAAACACAGTGTTTATTCTTGTACTATTACTTATTAATTATTGTATTACTTATTTGTATTACAACTGTAAACATATTTTGCGTGCACCTGTATATGTGATGAAATGAGTACCACAGAAAGTTTAGTTAATATCCATCATCTCATATACAAACAAAAAATGAAAAAGAAAAAATATTTTTGCCTTGTGATGAGAACTCTTAGCATTTACTCTCTTAACAACTTTCATATATTGAGGTATCATGCCACAGTGGTAACTACAATCATCATGTTGAACAATACATTCCTGATGTTTACTTATAATAAAGTGTCTATCTTTTGACCACTTTCATAAAATTTCCCTCCATCTACTTCTGGTAACCACAAATCTGATTTTTTTTTTTTATGAGGTTGAGTTTGGAGTTGTTTTTTAATTAGATTTCATATATAAGTGAGATTATGTCGTATTTGTCTTTCTCTGTCTCCTCATTTCACTTAGCATAATGCCCTCAAGGTTCATCCATATTGTCACAACTGGTAGGATTTCCTTCTTTTGAACAATTGAATGTTCCATTATACAAACACACACACCCCCACAACTTCTTTGTCTATTCATCTGTCGTAGGTGCGTAGGTTGTTTCTATGTCTTGGTTATTGTGAGTAGTGTGCAATTAACAGGGAGGTGCATATATTTCTGAGACATAGTGATTTTATTTCCCTCAGATATGAAGAAATCTATACTTTTCCAAAAATCTTAAAAACAGAAAAGAATTTAGCATAAAAATGGGCCTAACGGTATTAAAAAAATACTAAGACATTGGATCCTCTAAGTTACCTCTGGTATGATGAAGTATTTGATGATATAGTTTGAAATCATTTAAAACAATGTATATGAATAACTTTGTAATAACTTGGAGAAATCTTTTTGTTTTAATGTTTATTGAAAAAGTAATACATATGTTTTATATTATAATCACAACTATGTTTTTACAAAAATCTCTACATGGGATGGATAAATGGAGAAGTATGTGATGAAACAATTATAATAAAATATTAATGGTAGAATCTAGGTGATAGGTGTAGAAGTACTCACTAAAAAGTATTTCAACTGTATTGTTGTTTGAAAATTTCAATAATAAAATGTAATATTAGGAAGAGGAACCTCTACACAGACAATGGAAGAAAACAAAATGTAGTAGATACATTCAAATTAAAGACAAAGTTTGTTGTTTTAAGTTAGGGCCAATTTGATGCAGTAAAACTCTGCATGACTTGTAGAATTACTCTGTATGCTCAGGATTACTAGCTGTAATTTGGAAATTATGTCCTAATCCATTAAGAAACATTGTAGCCCTGAGCAGCATGGCTCAATTGGTTGGGCATCACTCCGCAAAGCATAAGGTTGCCGGCTCAGTTCCCGGTCAGGGCACATGCCTGGGTTGTGGGTTCAGTCCCCAGTGTGAGAGGCAACTAATCAATATTTCTCTCTCACATTGATGTTTCCCCTTCACATTGATGTTTCTCTCCCACTCTTTCTCCCTCCCTTCTCCTCTCTCTAAAAATAAATAAATAAAATCTTTTATTTTTTGCTCTTTTTTTGGTATATTTTATTGATTATGCTATTACAGTTCTCCCTTTCTTTTTTCCCCCCTTAATCCCCTCTGCCCTGTACTGCATCTCATCATCCCCACACCTCTTAGTTCATGTTTATGGGTTATACAAATTAGTTCTTCGACTTTTCAATTCCTGTAGGATTCTTTTTAGAAAACACTGGAATATATATAAAAAATGTTTCAGGTCTTTCAACAAAGTATTATAGTCAAGAAAGGAGGAAACTTGCCCTCAGTGAGGTAAGAAGCCAAGTGCTAGTGAAAGCGCGTTCTGTTGATCTTCCCCATAAACCTGGAGGTTCTGTCTGAGTCCTTCCTCTCTGCAGGCCATCTTGCCATGGAGGTTTTAGCCATAGCCCAGCTCAACCATGACCCTGCTGCAGAGAAGTCCCAAACCTTGGCTTCCATCCCTGACTTCTCTCATGAGTTCCAAATAGACATTTCTGAATAAATAACAGACAAGTCTTCCAAGTTGTTCTGTTAGCACATCAACCAGCATTAAAATTAAAATTAAAAAATTTAAAAATCACCATCCCTACTCTTTCTCCACCATTATTAGTGGGCAATCATTCTCACTGTCACCTTTCTATTCTTCCCTGTGTACTAAATACTGCCTCCCCTGACTCGGCCTTTGCCATCTCTGTGGTCTGCTGCTTTTCTTTGCATTCCCATCGCTACCGCTACCGTGCCTTTCCCTTAACCTTCAGGTCTAGTCAGCAAATTACCCCCACAGGCACATCAGATAGAATGCTATTAAGTAAAGAGACAAAAGGCGCAAGAAGCTCCTTTCCACCTCTGAGATGGTCTGTGTCATTCCCACACAGAACGATATTCCTTGGGTCACCAATGCTTATCTTAACAACTCTGAACCCTCCTCCGGCATTCTGACCCAAAGCACCCCTGGCTCCCAAACAGCTGTTCTCCTGTGCACTAATACTAAGCTCTCATAAATCTGACCACTCAAAATTCCATCCTTCTTGCTTCTTGCCTTTGCCCAGGATAACCTCCTCCGAATCGCTAGCTCCACCATCAAAATCTTTTCTCTCCTTTAAGGCTCCTTCCCCCAGGAAATCCTGTGGCCACAACAGAAAGTGATAGCTTCATCCCCTAAACATTGTGCAGGTGCTCTCTGCACTTGGATGTGCAAACAAATTGCCTGGCATATTGGCAAAATGCAGATGCCGGTCAGTAGTTCTGCAGCGAAGATGGGGTTCTGCATTTCCAACAACTCCCAGTCCCTGGAGCACGGTCTGAGTAATAAGATACTACAGCACAAATTTATCTTTGCTCTGTATTGTCTGAATTGTCATTATTTCCACCTACATATTTTCTGTCCCATTAGAAAATAAACTCTCATCGGATCTTGAATAGCTGTCTCAGTCTTCTGTGCACAGTAAATGCTGGTAGATGGGTAGGCACAGGAGGAGCCTTTGCAGTTACACTAAAATAATTTTGGGACCGGCACCGTTAGCATGTATTGGGGAAAGTAAAGCCCAGAGCCCTGCTCTCATAGCCAGGATATGCAAAAAAAGTAATCAAAGCTTAAAGATGAATATTGCAAAAGCAGGACTCAAGTAGAGAATTTTACTTAGTCGACCATTTTAAATATTTCTCATAGGCCCTGCTGATTGCATTTATTGAGACAGTTATCTAAAGATTATAGTGACATATGGATGGGATACAATCTAGTTGAGGAAGAAATGAGATGCACACAAAGATATAAGAAAACTACAGACCATTCAGAAGTGGGAACTAACAGTGCAGATGACTGATGCTCTTGAACACTGAGAAAAACAATGACAGGGATCAGATGTTCACTGATGGACACTGAATCAACCAGTCTCTCCACCCCATCCCCCCCCACACACACAGAGGCTGTAAGAAAGAACTCGGTACATGGTTTTCTAGTACCTCAGGAAGCTCCGCAGCATTGTCTAGTGTACAGAAACCAGTAACGCCATGTTCGTACCTGGCCTGCTCTCATTTGCAACATCTAGTTTGGGTTCCTTAGTCACAAAATGAGAAAAATGATGGTTTAAGATCCCCATACTATATAACCTCATAGTCCAAACTGTGTAACCTCACTCGTACCCTCATGCTGGCACACACAGAGGAAAAATTAAAAAAACTCCTACACACAATACAGTCTCAGAGTTGGTCAGACCTCCAGTTATACAGTCCTACATGTTCTAACTCCACTACCATTATTACTAGTAATAATCAGTAATGACCATTACCACAAATGATAATAGCTATGCCTATTAATTATGATGTGAAAGGAACTTTATACATATTACTTAACTGAATGCTCTGGCAACTCTATGAGGTTTTTTTTTAAGTATATGTTGTTGATTATGCTGTTACAGTTGTCCCATTTTTTTCTCCCCTTTAGTCCCTTCCAAGCAGCACCCCTCCTCCCACCAGCATTTCCCCTTTAGTTCATGTCCATGGGTCGTACATATAAGTTCTTTGGCTTCTCCATTTCCTATACTATTCTTTACCTTCCCCTATTTTGTACCTACCATTGATGCTTCTTATTCCCTGTACCTTTTCCCCCTTTCTTACTCCTACCCCTCCCCACTGACAACCCTCCATGTGATCTCCACTTCTGTGATTCTGTTCCTGTCCTAATTGTTTTTGTTTTAGGCTCAGTTGTTGATAGTTGTGAGTTTGTTGTCATTTTACTGTTCATAGTTTTGATCTTCTTTTTCTTAGATAAGTCCCTTTAACATTTCATATAATAAGGGTTTGGTGATAGTGAACTCCTTTAGCTTTACCTTATCTGGGAAGCACTTTATCTGCCCTCCCACCCTAAATGATAGCTTTGCTGGATAGAGTAATCTTGGATGTAGGTCCTTGTCTTTCATGACTGTGAATACTTCTTTCCAGCCCCTTCTTGCCTGTAAGGTTTCTTTTGAGAAATTAGCTGACAGTCTTATGGGAACTCCTTTGTAGGTAACCCCCTCCTTTTCTCTTGCTGCTTTTAAGATTCTCTCCTTATCTTTAATCTTGGGTAATGTAATGATGATGTGCCTTGGTGTGTGCTTCCTGGGGTCCAGCTCGTTTGGGACTCTCTCAGCTTCCTGGACTTCCTGGAAGTCTATTTCCTTTGCCAGATTGGGGAGGTTCTCCTTCATTATTTTTTCAAATAACTTTTCAATGTCCTGCTCTTCCTCTTCTCCTTCTGGCACCCCTATGATTTGGATGTTGGTGCAGTCAATATTGCCCTGGAGATTCCTAAGCCTCTCCTCATTTTTTTGAATTCTTGTTTCTTCATTCTGTTGTGGTTAAATATTTATTTCTTCCTTCTGCTCCAAATTGTTGATTTGAGTCCCAGTGTCCATCCTTTCACTGTTGGTTTCCTGTATATTTTGCTCTATTTCACTTTGCATAGCCTTCACTTTTGCCTCTATTTTGCAACCATACTTAACCATTTCTTTGAGCATCCTGATTACCAATGTTTTGAACTCTGCATCTGATAGGTTGGCTATCACTTTGTTGCTTAGTTCTTTTTTTTTGGAGTCTTGATTTGTTCTTTCATTTGGGCCATATTTCTTTGTCTTGGTGCACTTGTTACATTGTAAGAGGTGGAGCCTTAGGTATTCATCCACCAGAGCAGAGCAACTCACATTGCTGCATTATGGTGCTGTATGTGGGGGACGGGTCAGAGAGGAAACAATGCCACTCGGTTGGCCCTCAGCCAGCTTTCACTCACTTTGCCCGCTACCCACAAGCAATTGGGCCCTTCTGGCGCTGATTCCCGGGTGAGGGGCTTTGTGTACATTCTGGGACCCTATAGGTCCCCCCAGTGAACATTTGTGTGAAGCTGGGAGTGTCTCATGCTGCTGCAACCCCCACAGGATTTTACAGCCAGAGGTTTTGAGGCTTTCTTTTCCCATGCTACAACCCTGGGTTCCATGGTCTGTCTCACTCCCCTGTTTTTCATCCTTGTTTATCTTCACGGAAATGTGAGACTGCCAGCCACCGTCATACCCACCCAGTCTCCAGCCGCCGCCTCGCTACGCATCCTCTCCATCCTGGTTGCCCATCACCACCCTTGCTAGCTACCAGTCTGGATGAATGTTTCTTCTTTAACTCCTTGGTTTTTGGACTTCCATACTGTTCCATTTTCTGGTAGTTCTGGTTTTTGGTTTTTTTTGTTTTGTTTTTAAATTTGTTGTTGTCCTTCTTTTGGTTGTGCAAGAAGGCAAAATGCATCTACCTACACCTCCATCTTGACTGGAAGCGTTATGAGATTTTTAAGGTACCCCTTTTACAGATGTGGAAATTAGTAACTTTGAGTTTAATAATTTGCTCAAAGGCTAAAGCTTCAAACTAATGAAATTAGGACTCAGGCTTCCTGTGAATTCACCATTTTTGTGCCTCTCATAGACATTCGGTCAACAAATATTCAGCAAGTATTTACTATGGAAGAAAGACTATGGTAGGAACAGGGATTAAAAACTGAATGAGATATGGTATCTGCCTTCAAGAAACTCCTGGTCTTATTGAAGCAGAAAGAATATCAATCACACAGCTTCATAACTGTATTGGGAATATTGTATGGAATACAGTGTTCCACAAATCTTTTTTTAAAAAAAACAGAAATTTGCTACAAAAATTTTAATAGAAATTGAGAATGCAGCATGCACTTAACATGTTATGAATTTTTGCTAGTACATGAAGTGTAAACATAGATTTGAAACATCCATTACAGGACAAATAAACTAGTATGATTGTATACTTTTTGATAAAAGATCCTGTCTCTGACTTAAGAGAAAAGCAAAAGGACCAGGAAAATCTATTACATTAACATAAGGACAGCTATTAAAATGCTTCTCATCTGTTAACTATTATAGATCTGCAATATATGCAATAATATTTAACATCTGAATAAAAGCTGGCAAGAACACCCCACTAAGAATTGTTATACATGTAACAGCTAAGTGCTGACCTCTTGTGGCTATTTCAAGAACATGTTTATATCATTAACACCACTGAACAATTTTTACATTTAATGACACTTATTTTGGTGATATTGATCAATCTATATTTTCCACTAAGTTCTTAAATACTTTAGAACTTTAGACATACGATAGTACTGCAGGGGAAAAATCTTGGTATCAAAATGCCAGAATCAAATCTCAGTTCTTAAATTGTTAGCTGACTCTGATTAAGTCACCAAACTTCTCTGAATCTGTTTTAATAAAATGGCACATAGGAGAATTTAGGTAAAGATTAATCATCACTATTGTTCACTTAGCCATTAAACCTGTAACTGTATCTCTTTCTATGGAAGGTTTTAGCACTTATTTTCTCTAAGACATTTCATAAATATCAACTCATTTCGAACAATTCACATGAGTCAATCAAAATACAGCTAATGTAGTTTTTTCTTTAATAAAACCTATTTCCAAAACTTTATTGGCTTTATCTGAGAATAACCTTCTATAATGTTTATTGTTTTAAATTCACTGAAAAAAGAAAAATCCCTGGGAAGAAAACCCTAGGAAGAAAAGTAATTATTTCTATTAAAATACCATTATCATATACTTTTAAAAGAGCTAAAAAGACTTTTTAGGGAAAAAATGACTTAGAAACATCATTTAGAGTTCCTTTCTACACATTTCTGCATCTCTTTATAAATTGGGAATCCAAAAATTCCAAAAGTTGTTAGAAAAATCACCAAACTCCTAAATTGGTATCATCAGAAAATATTATAGTTCTATATACAATTTATACTATGTCTTAATATTCATTAAGAATCTTATATGATACAATTTTCCATTAAGTTAAGTAAATTCTATATAAGGTCTTAAATCAAAATCTTCTTACAGGAAAATAGAACCTATCTTCTTCCAATGGGTGACAGTCCAAGGCAACCCTTTGGCACTGGGTCATTTGAAAAGTCAAAGTTCACAACTTAACTTTGCAACCAAACAGAGCACTTTTATCTTCAGGGTTACTTGCTCCATAAACTCATTTGAAGTACTTTCCATTTTGAAATAACAAACACATCCCAATGCTTTTTTTGAGGTTAGTGTTTTGGTTTTAGTTATTTTATTTAGTTGATATAAACTTATATTAACAACTACAGAATAATATGATGTCAGTGTAATCTGCATTATGAATTAACATTTCTGCAAATTAAGAAACACGGGAAATACAAATAATTCATCTGTTGAAGCAGTGTCACGTTTGTGATTTACATTTCATGCTAATCAGATCTGAATAAGAGGTATTCCTAATTTAACAATGGTTGCATTCTTCAAAAAATTAATTCCTTTAAACTTTACTTCCCATGGTAACAGATCACATTGCTAATCATGTAGAATGATAATGACCTTCCATGTCATTGGAGGAATTTGCTACAGATGATTAATTGTAAAGGGATTACTAGTTAACTTACAAGAAATTTGTGAGGAACATTTAGTTCCTTGAATTTGTCAGAGTTAAAGAAAACTGATTTTTAAAGAACTGCTTCTTAATTCATTTATAATTACCTGTATCGTTTTCCAATGTTCTTCACTATATACTTGTATATTTTAAATAACAAGAGCAAAACTAATTTACTTAACCATTCCTAATTTATAGTTAAATAACTATACACCTATCCCTAAAATTAAGTTTTAAAGCTGAGGACTGTTTTAAGGTTTCACCTTTGAAAACTGTAGTTCTTCAAACTATATCAAATTACAAACTACAAAAATTTGCAGTATAGATTATCATACAATACTATAAGGACATAGTAATCAAAAGAGCATGGTACTAGCCTAAAAACAGACTTAAAGATCAGTGAAACAAAATAGAGAGCCCAGAACTAAACCCACACCATTATGGCCAATTAATATCCAACACAGCAAGAACACACAGTGGGATAAAGATAGTCCTTACAGTTTCAATAAACGGTGTTGGGAAAATCAGACAGACACATGCAAAAATGAAAGTACACTGCCTTCTTACACCATGCACGAGAATAAACTCAAAATGGATTAAAGGCTTAAATGTTAGACTTGAAACAATAAAAATCCTAGAAGGAAGCATAGGCAGTAAAGTCTAGACATTTCTCATAGCAACATTTTTTCTGATATATCTCCTTGAGCAAAAGAAACAAAAGAAAAAAATAAACAAATGGAACTACATCAAACTAAAAATTTTTTGCACAACAAAGAAAACCATCAACAATGTGAAAAGACAACCCACTGAATGGGAGAACGTATTTGCCAATGATACTTCTAACAAAGGATTACTATCCAAAATTCATTTAAAAAATATACAACTCCACACAAAAAAATAAACAATCCTATTAAAAAATGGGCAAAAGGTCTGAATAGGCACTTCTGCAAAGAGGACATACAGATAGATGTTCAATAGACATATGAAAAGATGCTCAACATCCCTAATCATCAGAGAAATGCAAATTAAAACCGCAAGATATCACCTCGCACCTGTCAGAATGGCTATCATCAATAAATCAAAAAACAAGTGCTGGCGAGGATGTGGGGAAAAGGGAACCCCCATGCACTGCTGGTGGGAATGCAAATTGGTGAAGCCACTGTGGAAAACAGTATGGATTACCTCAAAAAATTAAAAATGAAACTGCCTTATCACCCAGCAATTCCATTTCTGAGAATATATGTAAAGAAACCCAAAACAATAATTAGAAAGAATATATGCACCCCTATGTTCACTGCAGCACTATTTACACTAGCCAATACCTGGAAGCATCCCAAGTGCTCATCAGTAGATGAGTGGATAAAAAAGCCATGGTATATTTACACAATAGAATACTACTCAGCTGTAAAAAAGAAGGAAATCTTACTTTTTGTGATAGTATGGATGGACCTGGAGAGTATTATGCTAAGTGAAATAAGCCAGTCAGAGAAAGACAAATACTATATGATTTCACTCATATGTGAAATCTAATGAACAAAAATAAACAAACAAAAAAAAAGTAACAGACTCATAGATACAAAACAACACACTGACAGCTGTCAGGGGCAGGGCTGGGGGCAAGGATTCAGCAAAAAGAAAACTTCATAGACACAGACAACAGCATGGTGACTACAAGAGGAAAAGAGGGGTAGGAGGAGGTAGAAGAGGGTAAAGAGGGGATAAATGGGGATGGAAAGAGAGGACTTTGGATGGTGAATACAGAACACAATATATAGATGATGTATTATAGACTTGCACACTTGAAACCTATATAATTTTATTAACCAATGTCACCCCGATAAATTCAATTTAAAAATTTTTTAAAGAAAAGTATGGTTCTCCTAAATTTGAACTTGGTAGCAATTGATGTGCTACTTCCTGAACTTATAACATTCACAGTTATTTATTCAACTGTATTCAATAGAAACAATATCATTTTATTTTTCCAATACTAAGTTTAATAACACTGACAATTCTAAAACTCCTTTACACTCTTTTGCATATGCATTTGTATAACTGTTGTAGGTCCACATCATTTATGAAAATGTCTATATTTTTCCAAATGCAAAAGGTTTGGGGAGAAAAGTTTTAAGATTCTGGCTTCCTATAGAATCATCTCAGCTTTAACTTCTTATCTGTGTGGAGCAAGAATCTATTAGATGCAATTTTATATTTCTCTTCAAGGTGCTAGAACTAAGCACCACTTTTTTTTCAATTATAGATATCATCTATACATCCAACACAGAAATTTTATTTTAAAAGCTCAAACAAGAAAAAAATAAGAATAAATTCCCTAAGGATAAAAGAAGGCAAGCGGAAACAGGAAAGGAAGAATGAGCTTCAAATACTCTATCTGAGGTTAAATTAAAATACTTTACCTGGTAGCAAATAAACAAACTTGGACGAGTCTTTGACTTTAAGAAATTTATTAAGTACTTGATACAGCACACGCCCAAGCACACACACAAGGTGGCATACAGGCACAAATCCCACCACTAAGTGAACATTTACCCTTTCCTTACCCAGGGAATATTTATCTTTCTTCCTTCATAGAAGGGGTCAGCGGTTTCCCCGAACTCAGCCCTCATATTTCAGAAACCACTCTCAACTCCAGAGATTTGACCTGGACCTAACCATCTCTCCCAACCTCAGCAATCGGTTCAAGTGTGCCAATCAGCTCGATCAGAGACAGCCCTGAACATTTTGTTTGAATGACTTGGCAAAGTCCCTGCCTCTTTCCCATTGAGTTAGGCACCAAGAGGTAGAGGGTCGAGCCACCACAGTCATTTTGACTCCATGAAGGAGGGCCTGAAGGAGTCAATACCATGGAATGAAACCAGAATGTAGGGAAGAGAAATCACATCCTGACAATGGCATGAGAACTTCAAATCTAGTCATTTTTGAAGCCAGAATCTACCTCTGGACTCTTCAGGTATAAGAACCAACACATTTTCCCCACTTTTTTCCACTTAAATCATTTGGAGCTCAGTTTGCTGTTTTTGTTGTTTTGTTATTTATAACTGATAAGAGTCTTAATTGATAAATCAAGCTTCTCCCATTCTAATGGTGGCATAAGAAATACACAGAAATTCACTGCTCAGCTGCCCTTATCAGTCATACACCAGGTGTGCCCTTTTTCTTCATAATTCTGATTCATTTATCACAAGTTTCATTAACCTTCTGAATGTGCACAACTTTAATATACCATATTTTGCTGTGTATAATGTGCTCCCATGTATGATGCACATGTACATTTTTGGTCCAAATTTCCAGTAAAAAAATCCTTTGTTCGAATTTTTTAATTTAATTTTTCACTTATTTATATTTGGATACTTGTTTTTTTGTATTATAAAGGAATTTTAGCATTTATTTTTTAACATGGTACAAGAAATTTTATATAACAAATAATTACAAAACACAGGAACAGGTACAAGGTATTTTAGGTACTAAGGATATATAATGCACATCCTTATTTTTCCCTCAAAAATTTGCACAAAAAAGTGCACATTATACATGGTGAAATATGGTAATATAAGAACACAATTTAACTGATGTACAACTAATACACCAAATAATACCTTTATATGTATCACATATTAAATTCTTTTCATATATATTTTTTAAATCCATAAAATGTGTCTATGAACAAAATATTATTAGAGTTAATAGGTGATAACTGAACTTTAGAAAAGTTGATTTGACTCTAAGGCGTCACAGCTAATAAGTAGTAAAGGCCAGGTTGTCTTTTCATTATTCTTTATTATCTTTATTTTTTCATTATGCTTTTCACCACTATACAAATACTTTTTATCTTGAAAAGTACCATTGACTATAAATACAAGAAAGACATAAATAAGCATTAAGTCCCATGAAATAGAAAAAAAGTATATGACTTTTTAAAATAGTATAATCTTACCTAAATCAGTATCTCGAATTCCCATGTAGCATTCAAGAAGATCATCAACCTTTTCAATTGCCTTGGCTTTGGTTTCAGAGGGCTGTATCAAAGAAAAGAAAAACAGGATATTATACTGTTACATGAAATTTCTTGAATGTCAAAGCATACATAGGGGAAAATCTGAGATAGGACCTGTTCATGGTCGTTTACATCAGCTAATTTGAATGAAAATAGATCTAGAATGTGCTCTGCAACTCAGTACAAATCTATACAATAAGTACTTATTTTTAGTGTCAGTGTTAAGTGGTATAGATTCAAAGAAAAGCCAAGAACACAGTCTCCGAGTAGCTAATGATCTAGAAGGGGACACGGGTGTAAAAATAAATAGCTAAATGACAATAATAAGCACAATTTTTTAAGGATATTTAAGGTACAAAGGCATCATGGGGGAAGTAAATTTAAATCTCTAAGCGTCATGGAAGGCTTCAGAAAGAAGTTGACAAGAACTGTGTTTCCAAAGATGAACTAGTGTCAGATAAACAGGAGAGGGCACTGCACAAAGAAGGCGGTAAATATGCAAAGTCCATATGAGGACACGGAGTCTGATAAAAGACGGTAGCATGTTATGGGGACTGAAAAGAGTCCATTGTGATGAGAAACATAGTGGCAGACATGACTAGACCATAAGTGGTCCTGGGTGCCATGAAAAGGGCTCTGGTCTTCATCCTGCAGGTCAGAGTCTCCAAACCTTTTAATGGCTCACCCCAGAATAAAACATTTCTGCACACATACCCTTACTGGTTATTTTTTATTTAACTTTATTATTTGCAGTTTTTATAAAATATACATATGTATTACAACATTAATCTATTGTGCACATTATAAAAATATACAAAAATAGAAATGTTTAAGGATACATGATGAAATATTTTTAAGTAATTTTTATATTATGTATTAATAGTAACAAAATATTTTTATTCTTTCTAAAACTGTTATTAAAAGGTCAGTGAATTGCAATATATACAAATATCAAATCATTATATTAGAAACCTCAAATTGATATAATGTTACAACTCACTATTTTAAAATTTTTTCAGTGAAAAAAACTGACTGGATATACAGGGCGAGGTAAGCCAATCATAAGTAGGCTTATGGTTGTTCATATTCACAATACAATAATTAACAAATAATAATACAAGAATACACTGTGAATACAGTGTATTGAATACAAGAATATACAGTGTAAACCTACATTTGCCCCACCTTATATTATATTATTCTTTTAAAATCTAACTTTTATATTTAATAAAGTCTTGTCCTATTCAATTTATTTATATATTTGATTTTAAATGACTTCATGGCTGAAAAAGAAATGCCCAAATATGTTAAAAATCTGTAAATGCAAATGTTGAATTCACAAGTACATTATAAGAGATTCACAATACTTTTAATGTCATTGTTATAAATGTATGTTGCTTTATATTCTCAAAACTTACTTAAAATATTTTCATTTTAGTGCAAATAAAATTATATTTTTATTTCCTTGAGGATATTGTTACAACTTTCTCATGTTTTTATTTATATTAACTAAGCCTTTAAAACACTAACAGACATGAGAGCTCACTCTTGCCTTCTTCAGAGCCTCTAAAATGGCCTTTGCAAAGCAATAGGCTATGCAAAGTAACTTCAGCATTTACCTTTGCATCTATCCAGTCATTCTGTAAGTTATCAAAACAAGTATCAGTATTTCCCACATAAAATCACCACCACTATTTTACTATTTTAAGCAGCTCTTGAGCTGCTTAATTGAGCTGTCATAATTAAATTACCCAAGATTAAAGCTAAGGAGAGAATCAGCAGCAAGAGAAAAGGAGACAGTTACCTACAAGGAAGTTCCCATAAGACTGGCAACTGATTTCTCGAAAGAAACCTTACAGGCAAGAAGGAGCTGGAAAGAAGTATTCAAAGTCAGGAAAGGCAAGGACCTACATCCAAGATTACTCTATCCAGCAAAGCTATCATTTAAAATAGAAAGACAGATAAAGTGCTTCCCAGACAAGGTAAAGCTAAAGGGGTTCACTATCACTAAGCCCTTATTATATGAAATGTTAAAGGGACTTATCTAAGAAAAAGAAGATCAAAACTATGAACAGTAAAATGACAACAAACTCAAAACCATCAGCAACTGAACCTAAAACAAAAACAAAAACAAACTAAGCAAACTACCACAGGAACAGAATCACAGAAACGGAGATCACACAGAGGGTTATCAGTGGGGAGGAGGAAGGGGGAAAAGGTGGGAAAAGGTACAGGGAATAAGAAGCACCAATGGTAGGTACAAAATGGACGGGGGGAGGTTAAGAAGAGTATAGGAAAGGGAGAAGCTAGAGAACTTATATGTGTGACCCCGGGACGTGAAGTGAGAATAGGGGGAATGCTGGAGGGAATGAAGGTGCTTGGCAAAGGGGGATAAAGGGGAGGAACAATGGGACAACTGTAATAGCATAATCAATAAAATATACTTAATAAATAAATAATAAATAGCTCTTGATCTCATCACCTCTCTTCTATTCACATTCTGATTCAGCTCTCATCTTCTCTTCTCTTTTTTTTTTTTTGAATTGTAATATACTTGACAAAACATTCTATTAATTTCAGGTGTACAACATAATGATGTCTTATACATGCAGGTATCACAAAATCATCACCATAATTAGTCTAATTAACATCCATCACCATGCATAGTTACAAATCTTTTTTCCAGTGATGAGAACTTTTAAGACTCATTCTCTTAGGAACTTTCAAATATACAATACGGTATTATTAACCATAGTCATCATGTTGTACACTGCATCCCCAGGACACATTTATAAATGGAAGTTTGTACCATTTGACCGCCTTTACCCATTTTGCCTATCCTCCACCCTGCCTCTGACAACCACCAATCTGTTCCCTGTAACTATGAGTTTGGGTTTCTTTTATTTTTTTAGATTCCACATATAAGTGAGATCATATGGCATTTGTCTTTGTCTAACTCAATTCACTTAGCATAATGCCCTCAAGTTTCATCCATGCTATCACAAATGGCAGAATTTCCTTCTTTTTTTATCGTTGAATAATATTCTCCATCTTTTCTTATTTGCAGAGGTTTCCCAGTTTGTCTCCCTGCCTACAATCTTCATTCTTTCAAACCACCCTGCTCAACAACCCATCCCCCAGAACTAAGAAATTTTTCTAAAATGCAAAACGGTGTTGCTCCCGTCACAGTTCTTAAATGGCTCCCCCATTATCCACAGGCCCTTCACATCCTGACCCAGGCACCTACCTCCAGCCTCACCTACACCCACCACGTACCTCCAGCACCGATACTCCATCCCATGAACACTTATAAGGCCCCCACGCCCAGCATTGTTTCATGCCTACAACACTCTTCTCACCATCCTTAACCAACTTGATCATTTCTTCTGGAAGGAACTCTCTCTAACCTCACCTCTTTCCCAGGCAACAACTGATCAGCCTCCGCTTTGTGACATCAACCCTTTCCCCCTGGTTTGTAACAGATTCTTTTCCTGCCTCTCTCCTTTTAGAGGAAAACGAGGTCTTTGTTCTCCACTTTGCATCACCAGCTCCTGGACCACACAATGCATACATTACGAGCTATGTATGTGTGGTATTGTTCACAAATTATCACCACAGTAAGTCTAATAAACATCAGAAGTTGTGCTAGGTTATGAGGGGATGATTCGTTTAAATCTATAAATCCTTTAGTGTTTGAAATAGATTGTGAGCATTTGTATCAAGTTAAATATTAGTACCAAACTAGCTCTTTCGTTTTGAGCTATTTTAATTGCCCTACTTAACAGGCTATTCAAATAGGAATGGAGTTTTAGATGTTTGTCTTTGAATGAATCTTTCCTACCTCCCCAGAGAGATCTTCTGCAACTCTTTTCATTCCAGCAGCTTATACACAGCAGGAACTCAAAAAATATTTATTAACCATGCTAACTATCAGAAGATGACACTTCTCCAGAAGTGTGAGGGGGTCTTCCCTGCTACCCCTGCTACCTTTGCAGGCCACTTTAGAGTCTGTCCTTTTCTGACAGCCTCATTCCCTAGCTCCCTGCTGCCAGCTCCCTCCCACTGTTTTTTCCATTCTCTTACACATTCCTTTCTTCCACTGAGGTTTGTTCATTCATTCAGTAAACATTTACTGTCCTTCAGCAATATGCCTGGTGGTATGCCGGGCAAAGGAAAGGTGAAGACTCAGAATGACCAGAAGTCACTGCCCTGGGTTTTTTTTGTTGTTGTTTTTTTTTACATACTTCATCATATCTCACTTTCAAAATGACTTTGACTCTCCCTGGTCTCTTTGTTGCCTTCTGCTTCCAAATCAATTCTTTTCTGCGCCCAGGATCAAGGCACCCGACTCAAAATCTTCCTCTAGAATCCCCCAAAGTGACAACATCCTGGGTGACTCCAAAATTCAAAAGGACAGCCTTAGCCTCATAGCTCCTTGAGTGGCTGCTCCATCAAGCCACCCCCATGGCAGACTCTGACCGTGGTCACCCACACAAGCTCTGGAAATCCGTTCTATAGAAAGAGCCTCCTAATGGTTCACCTGTCTCACACTTTTGCTCTTCAAACACCTGGGGAATCCTAGGACAATACACACACATGTAGGGACTAGACAGGCCCAGGGCCAGCGCTCCTGCCCTCAGAATCTCCCTGGCCTCAGATGCCTCCCTCGTCTGCCCAGTGCCCAGGGGACGACTCCATCACCGCTGGCTCCTTCACTGCTATGAGCGGGCCTGACCTCCTGCTTGCCACTTCGGATCCTGCCCCCAACCACTACTGTCCTCTTTGTCCGCCCTTCTTCCTTACATTTGTCTCTTCTATTTCTGCTGTTTTTCACTCAAATACTGGCCCAGTCAATAAGTGAAACCCTTATTCTGTGGAGGGAGTCAGGGCCGACACCAAGGACGAAGTGAAATGTTATCTGTCCTGCTGCAGGTGCTGAGACACTATCTGCTCTGACTAATGCTGTAAATATTTCTCTCCCACTTCTGTAAGCCCCTTTGTGCCAAATCTATACTACGACTCCCAATACCCTCCCCTGCTTAGCCCAGCATAAAAGGAATGCGGGGCTATT